>JNEK01001008.1:0-13243 GCA_000697295.1 Mucor indicus B7402 | reverse complement strand
GAAGCTTCCGATCAACTCGGAGTCCCTTTTGTCAATCATCTTCTCCGCATCAAACGAAACTTTTCAGATAGCTAGTATCATCTCTTTTGACGTCTCCCTTGTACGTTTTCCCTTTAATCCCAAAAGGGTTTTTTCTTCTCTTCGCACCGCGATCTGACCAGGGCAATACAGCAAAAATAAATGCTACGTGCTCATTGGTCATTTGTTTTTAAATATTGTCAAATAAAATTTCTGTTTAATCGTATCTATGTACAGTTGCCGTTCAGAACAAACATGAACTTCTAAACTCAAAATGCCAAGAGCATAGTATTCTGCCATAAGAGTGAAATAGCTAAATGGCTTTGGAGCTACTTTTTTGCATCCTTGCGCGTATAGGTCACTGATCTATTTTAACGAAATGAACCGAATAAACTACCATATGTAAAAAAAAAACATCACAGCTGTCTCTCAAAACAGTCGAAATAAAAAAAAAAAAAAAACTCAGAGGAAAAGCCTGTTGCCAACATTTTTATTCATTGCTTATAATATCAGAATGGATGAGGGTAAACAGTTTAAGTGCAAAAGATTATGCGCACCAAGATTGACGTTGTTTTTATTTCTATTATAGAACAATTCTTAAAACAACGATTAGTTTTAGACGACAGACACGTCAAATTACTTGAAAAGAAATTTAGATTATTTTTGCAAAATTTGTATAATGAACCATTAGAATCAGCGTTTGTACAAGTCAGCTACGTTTTTTACTTTATTTGATTGAATGATTTGTCTTTTATATGTAGCCAGCTTCAAATAGAGAATCTTTTAATATCTTTATTAAATTATCAAACAAGTCTTGAAAGACATCCACCAATTCAAATGTCTAATGAACAAGAAATTCAAGAATACAACAATACGATCGAAAATACCGGTGTGTGTGCAATCTTTTATTATCCTATATACTTTACGCTAATTCACAGCCTTGTTTTTTTTCGTTTTTTAGCTGTTATTCAAGCTCAAGCAGCAGCTGATATTATTACTTTAAAAGAAGACTTAATCAAGGCACAAAAAGTGAGAGATCAAAAACTTGAATATGACAGAGTTGCAAGAGAAATAATGAAATTTGATACAAGGGACACATACGCAGAGTAAGTGGCTGTTGACACTTGTTTTTCTTATAAATGCTAAATTTAGCTTGCCTTTAGATCCATTGAGAATCTTCAACAAGACATTGATTTACTGGGAAGAGAAAAGACTAACAAACTAAATGCATTTGAGGAACGCAAACAAAATTTATCGAAACTTGTAAACACACTCAAGGACTTACAGAAGACTGTGGAGGAAGAGCGTCGCCATGTGGTAAGCATTCATGGTATTACACTGAATAGCGTATATAATACTAAAGACGAATAGACTGATGATCAAAAGAGATTAATGGATATGGAAAGAGGTTATGTTTCATCGGATGACGAAGGAGATATGGGACTGTCAGATAACGAACAAGAAGAAGAGGAAGAAAAAGAGCCCATTCATTCAACATTTCATAGGTTCCAGGAAAGAAATGATGAGGAGGATGAAGAAGAAGGCATTGTCGTTGACACACCTATGGTTGAATAAAATGGTGTACATAATTAATTTGCACATGCATACATTGAGAGCTAGCGTTATTTGTTTATGCTATTATAGACCAAATATAACTTATTATTATTACTTTACAATTGTCACCCACATTGATCAGAATTTATGCTTGAAATCGGCTAAAAGTGTATAATGAGGCTTACTTTAGACTGGACTTTATATTGTGAATTCACTCATTGGCTTCTTTAACATTTTAGTAATATTAGGTATTTTGTCTAGAGACAAAGCTTTATATATTAAATATAGAAATCAAAAAAACCATGAGCCAACTTTTTTAAAAACCTGAGATTGGGCTAAAGGTGTCGTCGATGTATCCGTATTTGTTTTTACATTCGCCTTTCTAGATTTTATCCATTTTTGAAACCTTTTTCTGTAGAACACAGGCGACGATAAACCAGATGGTGTCGGCGTATATAGTGTTTCAGACTCTTTAGGGGGGACAGGCGGTCCTGGAAGAGCACCAAGTTCAACCTTGGTTTCTGATTTAGTCATCCATGGCGGTATATCCTGTGCTGCAATAGGGATGGCTGATTTCACTGGTATCTTTTCGTAATAGTTCAAATGACTGAGGGACTCCCTTAACTTCGTAGGCGTAGTCTCTATGCATTGTTTATAATCTCGCTTTTGATTTGCTTTACACTTCAGTATCTCTCTCATTGCATACAAACCTACAGTCTTAACGTGTGCTGATGTCACCGGGTCCATCAGTGGCAAACATCTTAGGAGTGTGCACCAGTGCGTGTACTGCGTATCTAATATCTGAGAGCTGTTCTGAGTATTATCACCAAGGTATCCACTTGATTGTGTCTGAAAGGGCTCAAACGGTTTGGGCCAGGGTACTCCATCAGCAGACGAGACTACCTCCATCGATTTACAGCATTTTTTGGAACAATTTTGAGGGTTTTCCATAGCTTCAAGTTTATGTATGAGTGCAGCGTAGTTTTGAGGTACATAAGAAGCCCAAGGGTCAATTAGTGTATAGTTTGGTGCAGCTGCTGGTGATACAGAAAATTGTCGAATGTTACCGATCTCTTCAGGTGAAGGATTTAGTGTATCGAAGGTTTGAAGTGCAGCGTTATCGTGTTCAAGACTATGTTGTTTGTCTGTGTTTTTATTTGCTATTGTTTGTTGGTTTAACTCTTCTTTCCAGTTTTCAAGGTCTTCTATTTGAACTGATAAGCGTTTAACAAGGTATGTCAAGTTTTCAAGCGACGTAGGGTCTAATTTTGATATAGGTGTAACTTTGTTCTTCTTTTTTGATAGCATATTTAATTTAGGGAACGACTGGTGAGCAGACAACATGAGGTAAGAAAAAAAAAAAAAACACGAAGGGAAATGGAATTTAACTTATATGTTTCTATTGTTAGCTAAGGTTAGTTAAGACTTCAATTATAAAATATTTTTATTTCATTGTATACTTTCGGAGAGTTTGTTTGTTACGTTTGCATAATTAATTACTGCATTTTAGTAATCGATCTCTTAGCTGTTTTAATCTTCCTAGATTACACCTGCCAAGGATGAACTTGCAAAGAATACACACATTAATACTATCTAGTCATTCGCAGCGTTTTACTTCTATTTGCCTTACGTATAAACTGTCGCATATGTGCCTTTTATCGCGCTGTACAAGTTGTAATTTCTAAAAGCGTACTCGAAACTATATAAAGACATTGAGCAGCAACACAATTCTTCATTATCGGAAAGTTATTTATGGCGCGTATACTCAACAGTTCCTTGTCTTAACACATCAGCTTCCTATATTCATAAAGTGTTTTTTTAAATACATAGCTCTCATTGATAAAGGTTTTTATAAAACATTCACATGCATACATAGTCTCTATATACATGTCATAGGTAGTACTGTATAGTGGCTGGTGCTCATTTTTTAACACATTCGTTCAAAACAGAATTTTGATTGTATATTCCGTTAAAACAGAAGTCCAAATGTTCAAGTTTATGGAATAGCTAAAGATGAAGTGGAGGAGATTGTCTGTGTAAAAACTGCAAATTGAGCAGGAAAATATCGATTTTGAGTAGCCTATGTGGGAGCCTTTGCAGAAGCACTCTATACTTGGCTCTTCGAGAGTAGGGAGAGCTAGTGACCAGAAAAAGGGACCACTGTGGTTTGTAGAGAGAGAAGGGAATTTGTAGTGGTAAAGTAGTATCGTTGCTAGTGGCGAGGTGTTTAAAATATCGAGGAGAGTGCGAAGATGTAGAAAAAGGTAATGGAGTATATGGAGCAAGATGGCTGGTGATATTAAAAACTCGGCATAAGACGTGGCGAATTAAAGGCTGTAAATTGATAGAGAGTAGAGTTTGAGTCCATGAATGAAATCATGAAAGTTGGTTTGTAAAAAGGAAGGAAAGGTGAATGAGATTTGAGTTTGTCTGTTTGAGTAAGATGGATTGCAAGATGAATAAGTTTGCGATGAGAGCCGGACGAGGAAATTGTATGAGCAGAGTGTAACTAGTCGGATGATGGAGGAGGAAGAATTATACAAAGAACGTTAGACGCTAGAAACTCAACTAAACCAGGGTGATTGCGAAGAAGACAGCCAACAGAAGAGTCAGAGGCGGAAGGAGAGGTAAAACTAGAAACTAAAGCTATAAAAGGCAAAGAGAGGCAAGTGAGATAATTTAAAGTTACTCCATCGAAAAAACGAGAGAGTATGCCAAGCTGTACCAAGATTTACCAAGTTCACTGAGCGAATGTACTTCGTCAGCAGTATGTATTGGAGGTGGAAGAAAGTGATCGAGTTACTAGGAGATGAATGACGAGTGGAGGGCCAAAAGTTATGACAATATTCAGGCAACAACAGGTAATATAAACACGAAAGAAATGCTATTGAAGAGAAAAATTGGTTAATAAATAACTAAACAAGCTAAAGTAAAAAAAAAAAAAGAGCAAGGCTTCAACAAAATCAAAAGTACCGTTCCTACTCCAAAACCACCGAATAAGAAAACTTTCACAAACTACGCCCAATATTTGTTCCAACATCTAGACACTATCTCGCTCTTCTATCAATTGAATAAAACAAAAGGATACTGTCGGTTCTTTCTGTATAAAGGAGAGCAGCGAGCTTCAGAGATATCTGCCAACATGCTGACAAATGGAGGAAGCAAATACATAGTAAGGCAAAAAGGTCAAAGAAGAAGAAAAGAAAGAAAGATGAGATGTGAAGAGGGAGGAAGAAAATGAAAAAAACGGACGAGAAGAGTGACTATACCTGCCTTGCAACAAGTAAGCAGCTAGCAATATTTTTTTTTTTAACAAAACATGACAGCCCGTTTTCAAGAACCGAAAATGCTCCTGTCATTGTGTTCGGAACTGAAATGTTTGAAGATTTGGTCTAGTTGAAAGGGCATAGAAGCGGTGTTATTGACAAGACTTTTAAAGCTTCAAAGAAACACGGGGCTAAAAGCCAATTAGTTGTACTTACAATTGTCGAATATAAGACCTTTGAAAATCGCAGCAGAAGAAATAAGATCCTCCAAGTAGGTTGATGGAACAATAGTTTTCATAGACATACCCAGGTTAACTATAATGGGTTTTAAATAGAACCGTCCTTGCAGCATTAAGTTAGGGCCGTGGCTGTTTAAATAATGGCTTGCTGTAAGAGCTATTACTGTACCTGTAAGTACTTTCATTGGCGATAATTTTAACTACACTTCAATAGTATGTTATAGTAAATTTTGCGAACACATTTTTGGCAGCTGTAACTTGTCAAAATATCAGGACTCAAACTACTTGTCCCCAAATATAAGGATATATCTCCAAGACAAAAGCTTACTGTTGACAAAGCATATACACTGTATTGCTGTGGTTCATTTATTCATGGATAAAATTACTATTAATGGTGAAAGAGGAAGGTAGTATCTACAAAATTGTAGTACGTTTTATTAAACATACTTAAAAAAAAATAGAGTAAACATATAATACTTGTAAGGAAATGAAGAGGAAATTTGAAGCTTCGTCGTAAAGAAGAGCAATTATTAAAAATCTCGTTGTTACAAATGCTGTTGTTGCTGTAAGAAGTGCTGCTGAAGTTGTTGTTCTTGTTGTTGTTGCTGAAATTGTTGCTGCTGCTGTTGGAACTGTAATTGCTGAATTTCTTCTCTTCTAGACTTTCCTCTTTTTGATGGAGGTTCATGCCAAGTGGATGAGTTTAAAGATCTGCCCATAAAATTAAACTCTGATGGACTTAATCTTCTCTTAGATCCTTCGTTATTTACAAAAGTGGTTGTTGCCTGATGCCACAAATCGTCCATATTTCTTAGGTTACAAGTTGTAGGTACTTCATGAGTAAATGTAAATTGAGTGAGAGGATCTATTTGAAATATAGTATTACTTGTTGTCTGGGTCTGTGATACTTTTTGTTGTTGTTGTTGTTCTTCTAGAGCCGATCGACTACTGTTATGATTGCCGGTTGTTGTTAGTGAACTGTGATTGTGGGAAGTAACATTGTTATGACTGTTGTTATTATTGATAGAAAACCCGCCATTCATTTGAGAAGCTAACTGATTACTTTTATTTCGAGCAAAGTTAAGAACATCTTGGACAGGGATGAGTCTATTTTCTGGTTGTACACTTATAAATTCATATAAATCTTGTAACGCTTGTTGATAACCAGCAGCATAAGCCTTTCGATTTTGAACAAGTGAGTCTTTATAAAGTGTTGTTACCTTTAAAGCAGCAGCTTTGAAGGAATCCATTAAAGCATTTTCTGTTGATTCATACGATTCCATTATCAGTAAAATAAAATTATGAGGAACAAATTTTTTGCAATTGAAGACTGTCTTTAAATCGCTTTTTGCTAAAGTTAAATTTTTTTGGACAATACTCAATTTATTGTAATTGTTGACAATAATAGAATATACGCTTAGATAGCTGAAGGTAGCACCAATGAATGAAGAGTCGAGGATAAAGGACGGCCCTTTTTACCAGAACCCTGACGCTATGAATTACGAGCTAACAATGAAAATAAATAACCAATGAGTACATAACATTTTTCTATGATGTATTGCCCTGGTTACATCGCAGTGTAAAAAGGCAGAGGTCGAAGGTAAAGTTATGGAAGGTCGGCCATAAAGAAAAGGTAACTAAGTATCTGAGAATCTCTCCTTAAGATGATGGAAATGCTGAATTAGAGTTTTACCAAGCTGTCTGGAGGGATCAAGAAGAAACTGGGGGTATGCTAATGAATCTAGTTTTTGAAGTATAGCACAGATAGTAGGACATCGAATTCACCAAGTGTCAATAGATTTTCGCGCTTTCTTTGTAAGAAGTGTCTCAGGTATGTAGACTGCTCAGCTAATAAGTGGTTGTATCCTTGATTGGCTTGGAGGCGGTCGTGTATATTCAGGCATGTGAAACCAGGTAGAAATGATGGGCTTGAGACTTTCCGGGCGGGCCACTATTCAGTTCACCAGTGTAAAAACTGGTGCACTCGTATCTTGCCATTGAAACGGTTAGAACAGGATGGGAAAATAGAGCACTTCAGCAATGGGACAAGAGCTTCTTGGAGTTATACTTTGTAACCGTCGATTGAAAACCAATTTTGTAGTTGATGAAATTGACCAATGGGTACAGTATCGAGATTGCGTATTTAGATTGGTTGCCATAAGGGTGTATTTGATAAAAGAGACTACTGAATGACCTTTGAGATTACACGTAAGGTGATACATTAGTTTCATCTGCATCGCTTCTTTCGGTAGAGAGAAAGATCTATATTATAGAAAGTTTGCTTGTAGTATATTCGTGTCGGGCAAGTTTGGATGTGTAATACTGCGTTTGTGGAAGTGAAAGGTTGCTTTTCAAAAATTTGGCGCATGCATTTGGTTTGGCAGTTCTCAATTAAACGGATTTCTCGTAGGCCGAAAGTTATGGTAGCTAACCCACATTCTAGTTTCGGTCGAACTATTTGTGCATATAAGCGTGTTGATAAGAGATATTCCAGACCGTTTTTGCTGAAGCCCGAAGAGAGAAGTCGCCACACCGTTCCGGGCGCCTTATGGATGCTCTGCTGCCATAGAGCTTGCTTATCTATGATACAGCCGGATTTGATAGGTACACCTAGATAGGAAAGTCTTTTTTTTGGGGGGGGAGTTCATTATATTACAGAGATAGTATTTTCAATTTTCTAGGATAAGGACTAACAATAATTGCACACGTTTTGAGGCTCTACTGTATCCGAGGTGCAAACTGTATATTTTTTATTCTGATATTTATATATTATAAATACTTCGTCATACACCGTGTCTTCATGGCTGCATATTGCTATAACTCGTTTACGCTTAACAGCCAGCCGATTACGATTGTGCAAAAATTAACACTGACTATAACGAATAACTATTCTGAAAGAACAGTTTGTTAATCAATTCCAGCAGTTGTTAAAATCTGTTCTAACAAACCGAAAGAACTTGAGCAAAAAATCAAAGGTGCCAAGTGCTCTGGCGAAGCAATAAGGGGGAGAGATCAAAGATGGCGTTACTTACTATTCCGTGTGCAAATACTAAAAGGATAGTAGCAAGAGAACAAAAATTCTTGGTAGTAAATTAGTACAGTATATACATTTTTAAAGAAGCTAAAGCAAACCGCTGAATCATAAGAAGGCGTGCTCCAAAATTGGCTGGGTAGTTAAACCACTAACACTATGATTCATAGAAAAACATCTATAAGTCATTTATTGTTTTTTCATTACTTATATCATTTATGTCGGCCCCTAATAACATCGATACATTGATAATAAACCACCATGCATACACTCAACTCCAACTTATTCAAGACAGAGAAATTACTTGTTTGGTAATATAATGCTTAACTGTTAACTACAAAGCACTCAAAAAAAAAAAAAAAAAAAAAAAAAAAAAAAAAAAAAAAAAAAGCTCCTTACTTTTTTCAAGGAATGCTGTTGAGCAATGAAGTTGTTGCTACTAACGGTATCCTGAATACAGATCAGCCTATTGGATTAGAACAATCCAGTAGTGCAGTAGTTAGTAAAGTTTGAAGAGCAAAAAAAAAAAAAAGTAGATGAAGAGAGTGAATTTAAATATTGTACATTGAAAGCCTTGCAAAAAAGTAGCCTAAAGAAATCCAAGGGAGATGTGCGTTAAAGTTGTTCTAGGGTGTCGAAATATTTTATATTACATAAAACAGACAAGCACGGTAAACAATCGTCGATCGTTAACAAAAACATTGAATTAGGAAACCTCAATAGTTAAGGTATTTGCGAAACCAAAGCATATGAACTTAGCAGAACGCCTGTTATCAAAAGTGCCTTCGATAACACTTGTTTTACTAAAAAAAATTATAAAGCATGTGGATGCCAGAAGGTTTGTAAAAAAAAATACTGCATATTCAAACGAAACAGTAGAAGAGTGACGCTCTTATTATCCAGACCCTGTGAATAAACTTTTTAGTTGAAAAAGAATGCAGCCTATATACTATAGTAGAAACTGCTTATTATTCATACTGTCCGCATTTATAATGGAAAAATCGCCCCTTCTCAGATAGATAATCATTCTGCCTACCTTCAATATTTGAGCGTTCTACTTTAAGTTAAACATCTTGCCTAGCAGCTCACCAAACAAGATTCATCTGCGCTTGTAAGAATACCTGGATACAACATACTTGGAAGGCCTACAGACATGCTGCAATGATCTTATGTTTTGTTTTAAAGGTACTATTCAGCTTTAGCGTACCGAAGATTGATGATAATACTAGTAGCCTAAGTAATAGCCTCAAAAGCCTGATTGCATTGAAAGCATTGTAAGACCATATATATATAATCACTAATGGAAAAGAAGTAACCATAGCGAGATTGATAATCAAAGTTAAGGGCACAACCGTTATTCAAGACACAACAACGAAAAATGAATGAAGCCTACTAATATAAATATATAGTATGCTACTCCATGCGTATGTACCAAATATATTGATGGCTTTTGAAAAAAGTAAATAGCTGCCTCTTGGTACTGCAAGTGGTGCTTCTGTTCATGATAAAGTATTCGTTGTGACACTTGCACTTGATGATCACGTTGCTTCAAGGATTTGGCTGATGGTTCTATGATGATATACGGATACCTGGATATTAAGAAAGCATGGAAATTCATCGATGGGTTTTAGCTCACCATTTAGATTAGAAAAAGGGAGGTAAATACCCTTGATTTTGTTCCGCACATTAGCGAGTTGATACAGCTGTTGTAGGCTTAATTCTGTGCTTTGGCAAGTTGGATCAGACTGTTTTACTCCAACGCTAGAAAGAACAAAGTTTTTGGCTATGTATACTTACTGCACAAAACGTACCTAATTTCAGCAACCATGATTGCAAGTAGGTATAAGCTACATTTAATGCTGATGCATCATGGGTGAGCAATGGATATTTTAGCGAACAATCGATAATTAGATTTTAATGTGCTCAGGCTTCTATTTCAATCCAGCACTGTTCATCCATAAACACAAAGTCTTTATTCAAGAATAAAAAAAAAAATTGAAATATATATTCTAAAACTATGTACATTAAATTGTTGACCTTTTCCGCTCCTTTACCAATCCAACCACGTCTTGAAATACTCGCAATTCATTGGAGAGATAGGGCCATTATCTTCACAAAATGAAAAGACGGTACATTTCCCACAGGGTACTTCTGTTAGTGCTTCTGTTGGCAATCTACTGGTAGTCTTTCTTATTGCTTTAAATGACCATTGAACTGCACTATCGTCATCGTCGTCGTCACTGAAATCATCCATGTCACCCATATAAGGCATCTTTTTTTCTACTACACCGTCATAAACTAAAACATCCAATAAACTGGTAATGTCTTTAATAGATAAATCAATGGATGAAATTCTAGATTCAGTAATGAAGCGCCTCACTTCTGTTGCAGTAGGATAGTGTTCATGTTCTGGTCCAAACACTGCATCAGGTACGCCGTCTATGCGAGGAAAACTCTACATAAAAGTTAATTTAAAGGTGCTATCATTAAAAGATTTCAGAGGCTTACCCTAGACATGATGTATTTCAAACACGCAGCTTTCAAACTATCGATGAAGTCAGTATCTAATTCTTGGTCAGTATACCAAGCACCACCAGTAACTTCACTTGAAGGAGTCACATTAAACAACATATAGATCTTTCTTGTAGGATATTTTACGTGTTTAACGGCTTTAATTTCTTGTTTTTGCTCCAAAGACTTTAAAGTACGATTCAGAACAATGGTGTGAAGATTGGTTTTTTTTTTTAAATCCTTTGTCCAAATACCATTATTTCCAGCAGCACGGATTGTATTGTATACTAAACGTGCATCGTCGTTCAATTTACTTGCTCTATACAAATAAGATTGAGTAAAGCACTGCTCAACGACTTTTAAAATATTTACTTTTCTGCATCACGTAGATCAATAGCTTTCAACATATTTTCACCATTAAGCGAGATGACTTCCAAAGCATTCTACAAGTTGTTACTGTCAGCAGTCTGCAATAAAGCAATAAAAGCGTATACCTTTTTTAACAATGAGTTCATAGCTAAATAAGATTCTTGGACATCCATGTTATCAGGTCGATCAGTGAATTTGACTCCCTATAACATATATTAGAAACGAGCATCGTTAAATTGTCAAGAAATACCTTCGGATAAGCATGAACATATTGATAAAAGGTCCATTCTTTAGTTGTTAAACCAAAAGGAGCATCCTCGCCATTAGGAACGTCTGTCATACTCATGTCATTCTCGCTCATTTTTGTCTATAAAAGAGTACACTTTTGAAATTTTTTTTTTATGAACAATTTTGACAGTCACATAGATACCGGATTTTGAATTCAAAAGGGCAAAAAAATTTTTGACTTGGCAAAACCTCATTTTCCAATTTGGCATAAACTATTACTGGAATCGGCAAAATCCATCTATTTAAAAGGCAAGTGTTTGCCACTGCATAAATGTAATAACTGTATACGCGTCATTCTTTTATCATTACGACTTGAATAAATTATAAATAAACTACTAAGTAGTCGCTCTGTCTTTTATCTTTATCATTGATACTTTCTATTGTTAAAAAATGCCTCGTACTATTGCCACAGATGAAAATATTAGAGCCAACAAGAGAAAGTATAAGGATATTCCATCCAATATTAGAAAGCTTATTATTGAGCAAGTCGCCGTAGAAGGAGCGATAAGCCAAACAGAAGCCGCAAGAAGATATGGACAAAGTCCCTCAACTGTGAGAAACATTTTGGATGCTTGGTATCTTCATGGACGTATTGATAAGAAACCAAGAGGAGGAGGAAGAAAAGAGAATGTGAAGTTTGAGGACGTACATGAAGAGTTTATAAAAGAAGTTATTGACGAAGATTGCACGATAACTCTCGACTTGCTGAAGCAACAGTTATCAAGCAGGTTCCCCGAACTTGCTGATAAAGGTATATCTACAAGTGGTGTTTGGAGATTTTTGACAGAAACAATGGGGTTTACGTTAAAGCGTACAAAACCAGTTGAAGAAAGAAGAAATACACCTCAGAATACTCAGCAACGGTACGAGTATGTTGTGGAGAGATTGCCTGAAAGAGGTATCTCGTACAAAACTAACTGTATTTTTGTTGATGAAGCTGAATTCAATGCCAATCTCATTCGCGGACAAGGGTACTCGAAGAAGGGATCAACAAGTGTAGTTGTCAATGTAACAAAGTGAGCTGTCAACATGTTCATTCTTGCTGGTATCTCGTACCACGGTGTTGAAGATGTCTCTGTCAAGATCGTTAAAGGAGGTACTACGGGTGAGATCTTTCAGGAGTTTGTGGCTAAGATTATGAAGAAGTTAGACGAAACAAACGCAGCCCTCACTTCTTTGTCATGGACAATGCCTCCATTCATAGGACGTCTGGAGTAAAAGAATTACTCAAAAATTCAATCCATCAAATGTGTTTGATTCCTCCGTATTCTCCGTTTCTCAACCCCATCGAGGAATGCTTCTCCAAGTTGAAAGGTTTGGTCAAGAGAACCCCCAATTTGAGAGGTACAAGAGCATTGGTCGAACGTATACAAAAAAGTACCTATGAAATAACCCGCTCAAATTCTTATTGCCTTTCGAATACACCTTTTGCCAAAACGATGTCGCAAGAAAAAAAATTAAAGTGTCCCACTTTTAAAAAAAACAGTGTCGTATGTTTTTAGAAAAGAGTGTCGTACAATTCAGAAAAATAGTGTCATGCTTTTCAAAAAAAGTATGTCGCATATCTATAGTTGCCACCGTGGTTATCACCGTGGTTGTCACCGTGGTTGTCACCGTGGTTTTTTGTTAACCAATCAAAGTCTCAATTTACTTATTTTCTTCACTCTTTTGTTCTCTTCATAAAAAAAATCATGGTTTTTATCAGTCGCAATGTCATGAACTAAAGTCATATATTTCTGCCTTGGTCTAGAATCACATCACATATACTCATTTACTGTTATTTACCCCTGAATTGTTCTAGACTCTCCCCCAAGTACCCCAAAATATCATTATATATTACTATTGTCTAGATTCTGTCATCCAAGGTCGAGATCAATTATCTAGAATCACATTCTAGATCCTTTATAGCTATTAATTTATATATTATTACATTTGGTCTTTTGTGAAAAATCATGGCCTAGACCTGG
>JNEK01000991.1:0-20990 GCA_000697295.1 Mucor indicus B7402 | reverse complement strand
AGCGAGAGAAGCGTCTTATTTCCAGATTACCCAGGAATTGGTCAAGGGATGTTACATCTAGAAATCCTACATATAAGTTAGTGCTATATATACAAGTTAATAGTTAATGTGTTTTAAATAAAAAGATGTCCCGTTTCTCTCAACTAAAGCATTTGCGCCATTCACCAACAGTCACCAAGATTTAAGTACATAAATAGAGTACCTCTGAATGAAGGGAAGATAAACAATAGCAGCATACTTCAGCCATTAGAGTCAATTGTATTATGGCCAAGATCAAGTAAGTTTTGCATTAGAAAGGATCAAACAGATAAACAAGACATGAGTAGGGCTCCAAGTAAGTACAGTAGTCGCGCCATATAGTGCTAGCTTTTTTTCAGGCACTTCTCAGCACTAAATAGGATTTTAGCATTATATAGCGCGGTTTTTCACAGATTTGTTAGCAGATGGTCATTTTTTCTTTGAAACTTCTAGCACTATATAGGATTTAGCACTATATAACGTAGCCTTATATAACGCGGGTACTGTATATCATAAGAGGGTAGAAGCAAGCACCAATTTAGTATTTGAAGATGTTATGATGAATACAGCAGGTACAAGCAGAGAGGACTTTTGCTTTGATGATCATTTTTAAGAGAGCATAAAGAGTTAGCTTGGCTTCTTTGTGAGGTAAGAGAAACAAGAGAGCTTTGATTTGACCATATTTAAAATTGAGTGATGTTGTTATTAAAATAAGAATAGAAGAAAAGAGTAAAGAGAAAGAAAGAAATGTGGAATAAATCGTTCTTTTTTTTTATACAATTTTTGCCCACTTGTTTATGTAACTGTTACCCCTTAATAGTTTCTCCTTTTCTCACGGAACGCCAACTGTCACTATTTACAATTTGCATAAATATAGCTATCGATAGCCAATCATTTTTCACGAAAAAAGCACCTTGTTTATCCATAAATTCAGGATTAAGGAAGTTTATCATAAGCTCAATAATATTCACATGCGAATAACATAATTGTCAACGGCATTTCTTTCACTTTGATAAATTGCGCCAAATCAATACATGTGACTTGAACTCCATAACTTGTAGTTAGAACATCATAGCTTTTTAATATATAGGATAGCGTCTTAACCCTTTAGAAAAACGAATTTGCTAACTCATCTTTTTGTTATTACTCAATTTTATTTTCAGATTTTGAAAAAGATAAACCACCCAATAAAAAACCATGGAATATTGACGTTTTCACATATGACAATATTACTATCATTGGTTGTATCTTCATTTTCAAATAGTAACTGCATGAACATGAGAACCTCTAGCAAAGACTCCTAACGCCAAAGAACTGGGCGTGCGTACCTTTTTTATGAACGGAGACAACAGATGCGGTAACTTTGATTTTTATCCAATCAAATAGGTTACATTGGCTCTAACTTTTAATTGGTCGAATGAAGTTGCGAGACACGTCACCTGTAGGCTGTAATTGCAAGAACACAGTACACGCGTCAAGCAGGAACAAGTCAAAATTACATTTTCAAAAACTTTTTGCTTTAACTTTTGAACTCTAAACATATAAATAATTCAACATGGTAAATAAAAATTCTCTCAATGAAACAAACGAATAAATCCTTGCTTATTATCATCTTGAAAACCTTTACAATTTACTCACTGTGTCTCTTTTATTTAAAACCAATAGTCTATTATGCAATATAATGGTGGCTCTGTTGTAGCCATGGTCGGAAAGGACTGCGTCGCTATCGCAGCAGATAAACGTTTAGGTGCTCAATTCATGACTGTGTCAACAGAATTCCAAAAAATATTCAAAGCTTCTGAAAAGACATTCATTGGTTTGCCAGGTTTGGCTACTGATGTGTTAACATTGTGAGTATAAATATCATGCGCCAATGGAACACTATATACTAACTCAAGTAACTTAGAGCGGATCGCTTTCGTTTCAAAACAAACATGTATAAAATGCGTGAAGAAAGAGAAATGGAACCCAAAACACTTGCTCACATGGTTTCCTCAACTTTATATGAAAGAAGGTATTACAACAATCTTATACTACATACTGTATAGATTCTAATATCACATCAAATATGACAGATTTGGTCCTTACTTTGTTGAGCCAGTTGTTGCAGGTTTAGGAAAAGACAACAAACCCTTCATTTGCGCCATGGATTTGATCGGTTGTATCAATTTCGCCAAAGACTTCGTTGTTAGTGGTACTGCAAGCTCTAATTTATACGGTATGTGTGAATCACTTTGGGAACCTGATCTCGAACCTGAGGATCTTTTCGAGACTATTTCACAAGCATTATTGAATGCACAAGACAGAGATGCTTTGTCAGGTTGGGGTGCAGTTGTTCATGTCATGTAAGTCATCTATACTCGATGAATCTGCAACATTCTAAACGGTTTTTTATATAGTACCCCAACTGAAATTATCACTCGTACGCTCAAATCGCGTCAAGTAAAGCAAAAACTTCGGCAATACGTAATATACGATACTAAATTTTATTTTTAATAGGATTAATTTTACAGAACACATATGGAATATATATGTAGACCTAGGGAGAATGTTGTAATCAAATTTAATAAAAAAGAAAAAAAAAAAGAAACACTCAAACAGATAAGTTGCAGCAATTTTACATTTTCTTCCATTCGCTTCCTTCTTCATTTGACGCAGATACCAGGTTATTAAAACAATCATCTCGCTTAAGAACATGTTCAAATTTCAGAGTAGTACCATCCTCGAGTGAAATATCTAGGCCATTTGAATGCCAAAATCCTACGTTGTACTGTTTTGTTTTTTTCACGCCAACAATATCGTTATATGCATATTTAACTAATACTCTACCGCCTGTCATGCGAGATGTTTGAAAGACAAAGTCACGGTCGTGTAATATTATACGGCCAGGAATAGTTCCCTGATACATACACCCAAAAGCTATAAAACGTACGGGTATTAATGCCAAAAGTTATTTGCTGACAACTGAAGTGACACTTTACCATTTGTGCTATCTTCGTCTGTTGTTCTATTGTTCGCCTCTTCTTCTTTGCCCTCCCCTTTTTTATCCATGAAGTTTTTAACCTTAGTAACCGCCGAAGCCGTCGCCAATAAAGCCAAAGTTTTAACGTTAGCAGTTATACTTTCTTGAAGTGTAGTATTTTCCTGTGGTTTGGATACTCTTTCGGCGACAGATGTAAATAGTGTGTCCGATATCTCAGACATAGACGAGAATGATTTACTAGATGTTGATGCTAAATCATTTGAATGCGGGTCTCTTTGTCTAAGTCCTGCCGGTTCTGTTGACGGCACGGAACTGCTGGTACTGGTGCTGGGCGTTATCTCCTTTTCATTTACTTGAGCATTGTTTGTATGTGATAATCGAACTACCTCGAGGGCATATTCGGCATCATTAGGGACATTCCATAACAGCAAGTTCAATACATTGAATAATCGTCGATGTCTAGGGTAGTGAGAACGAAGAGCTTGTAGAACAAAAAACTCGAATCCTATATACAAAGGGATCATTTTTGCGACAAACCGCAGAGGAATAGCTGCCAGCAAAAAGCAAGAAAAGCCCATCAAAATTACTAAAAATCGGGTTCTTGTAGGACGTTTCCAAGTAACCAGGCTAAGTAAAAATACAAGATGTTAGAAAATTGACAAGTAAATTGTAGAACAGATTAGGAGAGTACTTTTTAATACGTTCAATATAGTCTACTGTGTCTGATAGCTTTACACAAATCCCTATTAGCGCACACCCATTTTAATACATGCTTGCACTTACTATCACTTGGACTTTTGGACCATGTTTTGTGTAAATTTTATTACGCCATTCGACTAAAGAAATATCTGTTGCAATATCGCTATCATCACTGACTTTCATTCTCGTCTTCATTTTCATCCACAAGCTTCTATCCCAAGATTTCACAGTAGCTTCTGCCTCTGGTTGCTGTTCCAAAGCATCTACTCCATATTCAGCAAACATGTCTAATCGAATCAATAGTATTCCAGCCATTACACATAAACACATTGAAGCTAGCAATAAATCATAATACCACAACAGCATGTAAATCTAAAAAAGGATCGCCCTTAAAAACTACACTAAAAGTACAAAGTCATGAAACTTACACCAGCAAGCGTCCCTGTGAACGCTTTGTTTTCCCACCTATAGATTGGTCGAATCATTTTGATAGGTTCAACAAACGGTAAGATCATCGGATACAACCTGTCCACATCGTGTTTTATATTGCTTAAAGAAAAAGGCTCAAGTGGTCTATCAATTTCATCGTAGGCGGCAGAGCTGATAATAAATTCAATCCACTTATTAGCGTTAGTTTGTTTTAAACGGTTTGACTTGCACACAACACTTGACTTACTGCTTTAATGTATTGTATCCAGTCTGTCGATACAGTTTGTTCGTTTTCCTTTTTCAGTTGGAAATTGCTCAAGGAAGGCATCAACGGTTTATTCGTTTTTTTTCTTCGTCTGACTTCTTTCAAGTGCTTATCTAAATGAGCATAATGTCCATTAACATCGATTGAAGATTTCACTTGCTTTTCAATGTGGGGCTTCTGAGCCTCTAATACTATATCAGATTGAGCTCGTTGAGGTGGATTCAAAGGAACTGTTACTGAAGAGTTTTTCGGTCTTGGTGGAAGTGAAGGAGGGGATACTTCATTTTCATGTTGCATTGCTGAGTAAAGCTTGGTTTACAGTGTTTCTACTTTAATCCAGACGATGTTAATTTTTTTTTGGACGAATTGAAATCCATTTTTGTTTCGACTAAAAAGGTAAGCATATAGTCCAATAGTTAGCTCTGATTTGTCTAATTATTTTTTTATTTTCCAAAATAGGTATGCTAGCTGTCTGAAAATTGATTTCAATTCGTCCAGAAAAAATTAACATCGTTTGGATTAAAGTAGAAATACTGTAAATAGAAAAATATGCCCTTTTCTTCCCTCTACACATAAGTTTTTTAGTTTGTGTAATATAAGTTCCTAAACTTCTTTCAAATTTTTCTTGTTTTCCCACTTTGGTATCGATAACTGCTATATTAAACATTATTCCCATCCAAAATGACACCAGATCAACGGTTACTCGATCTCCAAAAGCAAATATCGCAACTATCCTTACAACTTGCTGCTGTCCAGCAAGAAATTCACAATCTTAAGCAATTGCTCACCAACAACCCCGCCACCCATGTGCCTGAGCAAGCCTCTCCACTACTCCCAAAAGCCCCTAACCCAGACCATATCCCATCCGAGCCCTCTCCCTTCCACCTTGGCGTAATCCTGCCAAGTTAGCCAACATCAAACAGCCTTCCTCCGCTGAAATTAACGAACGTAGAATTCACAAAGTCGAAGCAACCGCTCGATTTCTTCAACCACCTTCCCCAAATCAAGGTTTTACGTTCATGTATTACCCAACCAAAACTCGCCTCCCCAAAGGCACCCTCCGCACACAACTTAAGAGAATCGGTATCAGCAACGGACGCATCTTAGATGTTCACTACCCGTCTTCCCATACAGTCGCTTCCTTGATTCATTTGGACTATGTACAAGAGCTCCGCGCACAGCTCAAAGCTCAAAACTCCTTTGACGACACTGATTTCAACCCCTATGAGGGTGAGTACCTTTGTGATCCCAAGTTCGAGGGACTGTCAGAGAAAGACAGAGACCTTGAAACATGTCGAATTCAAGTAGCCCGTACTGAGAAAATCGTGCGCAAACTTTGTCCTTCCGTTCGCTACGCCCTTGCTGCCTATTTCCATGAAATAGGTGATATTAATACTTCTTTTTGGCAGAGTCTCAAAAAGGAACGTGCTTCCCAACAGCTCACCTCTTTATCTCCTTCCCCTTCTCTCACCTCTATGGTGTTAGAATAATCTTTTTTCCCTCTTCTTTTACATTTTCTTCTTTTCTCGTAAAGAAGTTTTTTTGTCTTTCTTCAACGAGAACTGGCCAGGGGCAATGCAGTGTTCAATGCTATGTGCTCATTTGGTCATTTATAAATTTTCAATTTATAAAATAAAATATGGTTCTTTTACACGTAATAGAAAAATAAACAATGATTTTAAGCTCAATTCTCTCTTCTTGCTCTGCATGACACTTGCGAAACATGTTAAAGGATATGGACACGCGGTATATTTGGTAACACTAAACTTTATTCTTTTTTAACATGGATAAATGACAGGATCTTGGTTGTTGGCCTAAGATGCTCTATTAAAACCGGCCCTAGAAGACGATCTCGTTCTTGTGCGTCGTGTCAGTTTTACAGGCAAAGTACTATCTTGACATTGCTTTTCAAGCTCTTTCTCAAATATTTCCTAGTGGAGGATATCACCATGATTGACATGCTTTTTTTTTTTTTTTTTTTTTTTTTTTTTTGGTTTAAATCTTACCTGCATAATGTTGGCGTCTTCATAGACCGTCGAATCTTCCTCATTAAATAAGCGCGCATTATCAAACATCAAGCGAAAGTCGTTTTCAAACTGAACCACATTGTTATAATATTCTGCTTGTATACGCTTCTTAATTATGCTCATAGAAATTGGGTTTTTGATGATTGTATAATATTCTGGATATTCCGTTTTATCAACCAAATCAATAAATAATTCGCATCTTAAGCGGTACGTGTCATCTTCTTCGTCCTCTTCAACTGCCTCCGCAACTGCCCTGTAGCATGCATTAAAAATTTTGGTCAGCTGCTGTTGAACATATGAATCCTCTTCTTCCTGTATTCTACGTTTTTGACTCTATTAATAACATCTTCCTCTGTTAACGCTATTTATCATCATCATAATGCGTTGAGGTATTACCTGCACGTCATCATTTCGCTTCTGGTCATCTTCATATGGCCTATGTTTTCTTTTTGACAGTATGCCTTGCTCATCTCCCTAAAATATTAATCCAGTAAGTTAGAATGCTGATGTTTTCCATTGAGTCAAATTACCTGGTACGCATCTTTTAGTGATAGCACTTTCTTCTTCAATGAGAAAGTCGCTCGATCAACAGAAGTTACCAAGACAGTAGATTTAGACATCCCATTAACAAGTATATCTCGAATCTATAGCGCATAATTTAAAAACAAAAACAGTTATACACGCAGTTTATATTAAAGTTACTTTGCTTTGTTTTTGCAGCAATTTTAATGCTTTTGCTTGTATAATTTGTTTTACATGTGCAGGTTTCAATGCTTGCTGGCTATTAGTGATATGTTGAAGGCGAGATTTAATACTTTTTTCTCTTTGAGATATAATGTACTCTGGATCAATTCCAGAAGGCATCAAGCTGGGTATAATTATTTTATGTTGGACTGATTTATGGATATATGATGGGATAGGCTTTTTTAGCAGCTTAGAAGGAGGTATATACGAGTTATATGCTTTTGGTGTATTGGTCGATGATTTTAAAACAGCAGCTGCTTCAGGTTTTGGTGATGGCATAGGTTGTTGTGATACAGCTTGTTTTGAATTTGGTACGCTGCTTTTTTGTGGGATAGTACTTTGGGGCTGTTGGTAAGGGCTTGGTTTATTTATAGGTGGTGCTGATGTCACATACTCGTGTTTCAAGGTATGGAAAGAAGGTGCCAGTACGTTTTGTTGCAAGTTCCATGGTATAGACGCGTTTTTTGATAAAAGTTTGTACGTTAGGATCTGATGCCTTAATATTGTTAACTGAGAAGGAGAGAATAGACTGTTTTCTAAATATACAATGGATAAATCTCAAAATAAATAAATAAAGCGAAGTTATGTGAGCTTACGACGCTCATTATTAGCTGCCTGGTGGGGTATCGATATAGTCAAAGGTTGTGCGTTTTGTAACAGCTCTAGTTGTTGAGAAATTTGGAAAAGCTCGTAGTCATTTTCTTTAGTTGCACCTTGAGACTGTAAAAATCGCGCCCTCTATTAAAGATCATTAAGACGATATTTATTTACATAAGAAAACAAAAATACACTTCTTTTACCTGAATTAAGCTGAACATCCTTCGATCTGTTTCATTAGTTGAAGGTAATGGCGAATGAATTAAGCCGTGTCCACTTGGTGTAGTAGGCTGCATTCTATTGTTAAAATGAGACTTATGCTTTATGCAAATGCAATTTTGTCTTACTTTTCACAATTACTTTGTTAATTCTTGGTGTCTAGTTGCTAAATGCCGAGTTTTTATTGAATCGTAAAACTAGTTTCAAGTACGTATGAAGAGAGGTAAAGAAAAAAAAGAGTTGATGTTTTATATATTCCTGCGTAGTCATTTGTTATGCCTTAAAGGTTCTTCTTAGAGAACATTTAGGATGACGTCTAATTCACTGTATATGCACCCCAAAAAGACATGTTTTTCCAGGTTTGTGTCCTAGAGTCTTTTTACTAGTTGAACTCAGGTCTTTTCTTTTGGAGACATATGTGTGTGATATTATTTATACACAGGGATGGACAATCAACCATAAACTTTAAGCAGAAACCTACTATTGACAATAAAGAGGTATTTCAAAGTAGACAGACAGAAAAATTGAGTACAAGAGGTGAAACGATTGCCAACAAGAATGTGCTTTTCATGACTATGTAGTATTATGTATTTCATCTTTCAGAAATAATACGTCTCTATGTTGTTTACCTTGTGCTGTTTTGCATGCTTTTGTAAGTAAAGTGAAAGTGGGCAAACAACAGGGAGAGAGTAAAAACATAACTCACTATGTAGCTGTTCATTCCTATATTTCTTTGAAACTTTAGGATTATGTATGCACTAAGTCTACATAAATCTGTTACCATTTTCTAGACTTTTTATCTCAACGAGCTTTTATTATTACTATAAGTCCATTGTATTTCATCACTCAGGTTTAATTACCGTTGGCTTACTTAATGGATTTTGAGCTCCCATTAAGCAGGCGATTGAATCTTGCGCACCCTATAAGTGTTCGCAGGCTGTGGTTTGTTAAGTATAGAAAAGGTTATTTTTGTACACAGACACTAACGGGGAAATAACTCCATCCCACGTGTCATGCAAAGGCTGTCTTTTCTTGGGATAATGATTATAAATTTTTTTTTTTTTTTTTTTAAAACATTCTTTTGTCCGCGATCATATATTTCTCGTGCATAAACATGAACCGAATATCAGTAAAGCAACTTAGTCTTTTCTACAAAGTCAATCAATATCGATATTAGTGAGCCTTTAAATAATTGAGCTTCATCTTACTAGTAATAAAGATATATGTGTCAATCCGTCGAGATTCAAAGTTACACCTGCAAAAAAAGTATTACCCCAGCTTGGAGTTCGAAAATAATCTGATCCAGAAAAGGTGATTTTGGGAGCAGATTTATTGGTTCTTTACTCTATTTACACTTGGTAGACAGAGTAAGTCAATTGAAAGATTATGGTAGATTTGGGTTAAAGACACCTCTTTCAATTGAGATTTATGGTAATATTTTTTGATTGATCACATATCTGCTGCCAGGTGTTTTCTTCTTTTTTGTGGAACAAAGCATCCTGGACTGTAGAACGTAATTCTGCCTTTTCGACTCAAAAAAGTAACACTGTCTAAATGTTTTTTTTTTCTGTAACCAGAGAATTTGTAAAGTAAAAAAAAGCTTTTTTTTTTTTTTTTTTTTTTTTTTCGCTTTTTTTTTTTTTTGTTTTCGTTACATTTTTTACTTGACTTATTGAAGTTCAATAATACAATAGACTTCTTTTTGTCTTAATATCCATGAACCCGGATGCAGATTTTACAAAAGAACTCTTCGAGCAGTTCACTTTTGACTTATCTACGTACTCAGCAGCTGCACCTGTACAGGATGAAAACCTTCTAGACAGTATGCCCTTGGGTGAAGCTTATACTCAGGGCACTGATGCAGTGAACTTCCCTGCTTTAGCAGATTTTTCCAGCCAGACCAATGTAAATGTCAATATGTCCGTGCAGGCCATTGGTTCTTACCCACAAAATACCCTAAACACTCCGCTACCAACACCAAGTTACTGTTCTCCTTCAGTGCATCCTTACAGCACTGACATTGAAGTAAATATATAAATATACGTTATTCCCTTATTAACTGTATTTTTTTCTATTTCTATTTTAAAAAGGAGTTTCTTACACCTCTTGTATCACCTGCAATCACACCTAACATCACAGATGTGTATCAATATCTAGATTCCAGCAATGAGCAATATTTTACGCCCCTAAGCTCCCCTGCACTTATTCCAAATACTGAAAGCACAGGATATCTTAATAGCTTCCCACTTAACTTTGGCGATGCCAGTGGAGATGTCATAAATCCTCCTATAAGCACAGCAGAGTGCAATAGTAGTATTAACAATATCGATATAACAGATTCAAGTAGTATGAATAATACCACGCATGCTTCAAACGATACTCCAGACAATAAAGTAGGAGATGAGCTAATGTCTAATATACAAGACCCGTCTATCCTTGCACAACAACTTGCACAAATAGAAGCTAAGCAACAAATATTGAGAGACCAAATGAAAATGTCTCCATTAATGTCCCCCACCTATCGAAAGAGTCCCCTTGGACTGTACTCCAGTGGACAACAAAACCCTCCTCCCTCACCACTTGCATTTAACACAACTAAGAAACGAACATCATTGAGACAACGAATAGCACTTGCTAGTCCAAAGCTCCAATCTACTCAACACAGACTAAAACCACAAACAACCACAGCTCAATCAAGCCGAACACCTGCAACACCTGCTTCTCTAATGAAGATTGGCCATACAAGCACGAGTTCACAAATACCCTCGGATAGACCGATGGTGGATGTTATGCCTTCGCTTCCGCCCGCTGCCATGTCGCCTCCTTCATTAGAGCCCATTGTAAAGAAACGAAAATTAGCACCCATCTCTCCTATCCCTTCATCATCACCTAGAACGCTACGACCCTTGATATCGCCATTTTTACAGCCCAGTCTAGATATGTCTAGCAGTCAAGTATCTTCTCCTAATGTTGAGCATCGAAGATCGGCCCATAAAGTGGCTGAGCAAAGACGTCGTGACACACTAAAGCAGAGCTTTGATTCATTAAGAAAAGAGATCCTCGAAGTGTTGATAGAGGACTCGGGACAGCCAATGGAGGCCATAAAAGAAGAAAAAGAAAAAGAAGTCAAGCTCATGAGTAAAGTGTTGCTATTGCAACATTCCTATGAGTATATTGTACGTCTGAAAACAGAGTCGCAAGTGAAAGACGAAAAGATCATGGCGATGGAGCAAGAGTTAAAAAAGTTAAACAAGCTGGCCCAAGAACAGTCCAAAGATGTGTAGTTATCAACAAACCTGTATTGCTTTCGTTATTAATAAAATATAGTCTTTATAAAATACACTAAAGGTCTGAATTTTTTGCTTAACTACTTGTATGTAATATGGGAAAACGGAAAGGTAATCAATGCAGCACAAAAGAGTGCAAAAAACATGGAGTTAATGCCTCCAACGAAATATCTTAACTTTGCTTAGTTACTTCTTCTTTGTGCCTTTTTTTTTTTTCGTATCATTGGTAAACATATAAGAAAACAGCTTGTCCTAGAAAGACAAAGGAATTGCATCAACCAAAGAGGGCTGTATCAGGCAGCTGTGTCGGAAGCAAGTTTTATATATAACACTTCAGTTTCTAAGTAGACAACGCCTCTCCGTCTAGACTTGGAAAAAAGATAAAGACGATCATTTTATAGCGAAGACATAAATTTAAATCAATGCAAATTTCAAGCTCGGGTAGCACTGCAAGAATCCATCAAAGAAGTACACTTACTCGGTGATTTGCCTTAGTTCTAGATTGTGTTGTGCTCTATACAATAAATCCTTTTTCTTATCATATCTGTTTATTTAATTAAATTAATATACATGTTGTTTTTCTACCATTAAATAGTATGAGGGTTGGAGTTGAAAGGTGACCAAATACCACGAACACTTTCGGTTGTAGAAATGACAGGCTTCTTTG
Organism: Mucor indicus B7402; assembly: GCA_000697295.1. Classification (NCBI taxonomy): domain Eukaryota; kingdom Fungi; phylum Mucoromycota; class Mucoromycetes; order Mucorales; family Mucoraceae; genus Mucor; species Mucor indicus. Next base: position 9,055 of record JNEK01000991.1, on the reverse strand, counting down.
TCAAGTTTTTCATTTTATCACCACTTGAATCTCGTAAAAGTTGAACTTTATTGTCGATTTGTGCAGGTGTCAAGTTGCGAGTACAGATAACTTTATCACGTCCGTTTACTATTGCAAAAGTCAATTCAAATGTCAAATTTCAAAGAAATGTTTTGACTACTTACAATAATATCCTCTAACAACAGGGTGATGAGCAGGTCTAGGTTGAACAACAATTTCAATTTGAGGGTTTTCTTTGGCGAAATTAACGAGGTCTTTTTTGATGTATTCACTAAAATATAACTAATTAACAACCGGGGTGTATAAAAAAAAAAGAGAATTGTCTTATTACATACACCATGCCTTTGTTGCTTCCCCATTTTTCACAATAATTGAAAACTAATTTACGGCATTGGAGTACAAATGCGCCAGTACCGTTGTTGGTTCTTGGTAAAATCTTACTTGTGATGGCTGACATTTAGTTGAAATATACAGGGTTTGGAAGAAAAAGAGGGGTACCAAAAAAACTATTCAAATTTTAAGGCCAGCCACTTGACAGTAGACAAGCCACAAGCTTGCCTTAAATTGCTCTTTGAAATTTATGCTGTGACTGTAATTTTTCTCAAAAACTTTAATTTCTTTGCTTTTGTATTTTTTTTTTTTTTTAAGTTAAACAATCAAGCTAATGTAAGCTATAGATCTACTTTCATGAACAGCATAAAACTAACCAGTATGCTTTAGGTCTCGTTTAATTGTAAAGAATTTACCAAAAGAATTATCTGAGGAAAAATTCCGTGAACATTTTGCCAAAAAGGGCGAAGTGACAGATGCCAAACTTATGAAAACTCAGTAAGTTGTCAAAAATAATAAAATGTTGATCTTTGTTTTAAATTAAACCCCTTTTTTCCATAGACGAGGAACTTCCCGTAGATTTGGTTTTATTGGATATAAAAACGAATCTCTAGCTGAAGCAGCCATAAACTATTTTAACAACACTTATATCAACACTTCCAGAATCACAGTTGAGAAGGCAATTGCTTATGGCTCAAACAATTTACCTAGAGCTTGGAGTAAATATTCAGAAGGATCTTCTGCTCATGATCGTTTGATTGAAGCAACTAAAAAGAAGGAAGAATTCAAAGTCGAAGAGACTGATGCATTCCATGAGAAACAATCAAAGGAAAAGGATGAGTTTATCAACAAGTTGAATGCAGATAAAAACGATCCCAAGTTGAAGGAATATTTGGAAGTCATGAACTCTCGTTCCAAGAGTAAAACATGGGCCAACGACGACGCCTTGGAAGCTGGACAAAACGATAAAAAAGAAGAGGAGGATACTTCAGTTCAAGTGAATTATGCCGATTCTGATGACGATTTGTATGATGATCTTCCACCTAAAACCACCACAACTGAAAAAGCTGTAGAAAAAGATAAAGATGGTGATATTGAAATGGAAGAGGGCGACAAAGAGCAAACAGTTTCTGAAGATAACAACATGACTGCTGAAGAACCTAAAAAGAGTGAAGACCCTAAGGAGCTTATTGAAGATACTGGTCGCTTATTTGTACGTAACTTGCCTTACACTTGCTCTGAAGATGATTTACGTGCTCTTTTTGAAGAATATGGTGCAATTTCAGAAATCCATATGCCTATTGCCAGAGATACAAAGAAGTCCAAGGGCTACGCTTACATTTTATATTTACTACCTGAGCATGCTATTAAGGCCTACGAAGCACTTGATATGAAAACATTCCAAGGTCGTCTTTTGCACATCCTCCCTGCACAAGAGAAACCACCTTCCAAAGAAGAAGATATTTTGGGAGCTAATGGTACAAAACTCAGTGCTGTCAAAAAAGAAAAAGAAAAGAAGCGTAGAAACCTTGCCGGTAATGACTTTAACTGGAACTCTTTATATATGAGTGTAAGTACTTTTTTTTGTGGCTATGAATTTTTGCTTATACTTACTTTATATTTTAGGCTGACGCTATTGCTGAATCCATTGCTGATCGACTTGGTGTGTCAAAGTCTGAAGTGTTGAATGCTGATGCTGATAATATGGCAGTTAGATTAGCTTTGGCTGAAACACAAATCGTGAATGAGACTAAAGAATTCTTTGAGAACCATGGTATTATTCTTGATACATTTGGTAAGAAGGAGAGAAGTGATACTATTATTTTGGTGAAAAACATTCCTTATGGTACAACTGAAGACGATCTGCGTCAACTCTTTGGTAAATTCGGAGAGTTAGGTCGTGTCCTCATTCCACCTGCAAAAACAATTGCCGTTGTTGAATACCTTGAACCAAGCGAGGCAAGAGCTGCTTTCAGATCATTAGCTTATCGTCGTTACAAAGATTCCCTTATTTATCTCGAGAAAGCGCCCAGTGGGTTATTTAAGGAGAAATTTAAGCGCGGACCTAAAAGTGATCAACCCGCCAATGAAACGAAACCCACTAGTGCCGCTGATCTTTTGGAACCCTCTGAAAATAACAATGACACGGACGATATCACGACAGTGTTTGTCAAAAATCTCAACTTTAACACTACGATTGAGACACTTCGCAATTCTTTCAAGGGTATCACAGGCTATAGATCATCCCGTATTAATGTTAAGCCAGATCCTAAACACCCTGGCAAGACGTTAAGTATGGGTTTTGGTTTTATTGAATTTAATAATAAATCCAACGCAGAAAAGGCAATCCAAGCTATGCAGGTAAGGGTTATTTTGTGAGATGTATTAGGGAAGATCTGATGTTTTTTTTTTTTTTTTTTGTTAGGGCCATATGGTGGATGGACACGCATTAGAATTAAAACTTTCTCACCGTAAAGTAGATACCAGCTCCAAGAAATCTAGAATGCCTGAAACAACTAAATTAGTTGTGCGTAACGTGCCATTTGAAGCCACTGATAAAGATTTGCGTGAACTATTTGGGTAATTTTCTTTTTATTTAGTAAAAAAAAAAAGAAAAAAAAATCTCATATTATTTTGTATAGAACTTATGGACAGTTAAAATCACTTCGTTTACCAAGGAAGTTCAATGGTGGACATCGTGGTTTTGCCTTTTTGGATTTTCTTACAAAACAAGAGGCCAAGAATGTTTATGATAACATGGGCAATATTCATTTGTACGGGCGTCATCTTGTTTTAGAATGGGCTCAAGAAGACGATAACGTTGATTCTCTCCGAGAAAAAACCGGTAAACATTATTCTAAAGAAGAATCTTTTGGGGGTCGTGCGAATAAGAAGCAAAAGGTCAACTTGGATGGAGATGATGATGATATGTTGGAATAAATTTGTAAATAAAGAATTCAATTGCTCGATTTTCTCAGTGTGTATGACAATGTCATTTTTTTTTTTTTTTTTTTTTTTTTTTTTGTGTTTGTTTCAATTGACTTGGTAAACTTACCTGGCACAAAGCAATTTATAGAAATAGATGAGGTGACGATGCTATATAGCAATAGAGTAGTGAAACTCGATATTTGACTCTTGTATTACACTATTTTACGCGTCAACAACAGAGGAGTAATATCACTACTTGATAAAAGGCAATTGGGTGTCATTGGTAGTAGCGTGCGAGTATTACAAATGAACAAAACATTCACTAAGAATATGGTAATGTAAGTATGATGTTTAAGGTATTGATCTAGCATGGAGATCAAAATTCTTGTTCCCCGCCCCCGGAGACATTATCCGTCTTTACAAAAAATGACATTCTTAACAAACCCATCCACGATTGCTTTATGGTTCATAGTAAAGGAACTTTTGATTGCTAGCTCGTATGCTAATAATGTGAATAATTAAACAATCCTATGTGATATTCATTCTATGTGCGTAACTGCTACATATATGTTTATTTCATTGCCGGGTTAGACTATACCTGTCGTACAACAGCAAATTAACCATTTATTATGAAGATCCGAGACAGAGTGGAGTGGTTTTTTTTTTTTTCATGCATTAGGTATTTAAAGAATAATCGCTTTTTGCCATATATGTTTAATCTATAGAACATTTAATTGTTGTTTTGCATGCGTTGAAATATATATTATTAGCATTTGATGGTGGTGCAGAATGGGGAACAATCGGAATTTGGTATAAATCTTTCTGGTGTTTTCCATACACAAAATGCTAAAGAGCGTGTCCTTTTTGTGTAGATATAAATAAACACAATAGTTCGGTGTAAACGGAAAAAGAAATTGACAAATTAGTTAGGCATTGGTAATCAAACGAAATAAACAATAGCAAATCTTTAGATGTACCACCAAGCCCCTTATAACAGTAAAGTGTATTTTTAGTTTAACATAGGGACACACTGGTCAATTGTAACTGAAAGGAAAGTCACTTGTATCTCTGATTTTAAAGAATTCTGCCAATTACAAAAGATGCTTCTGAATACAATTTATTTATTTGACTGTAAAGTAACGTTACACGCGAAGTTGCACAGGGGCACTTATCATCCTTTGGCGATTGTACGCCTAATTATTTTTTTATATTTGCTGGGTTTCTATTTTTCGTCCAACAGCTTGAAAATCCTAAATGTACCTTAATGATGGTAAAAGTTTTGTGATCCTAAATAGTAGTTTTTTTTTTTTTTTTTGCGTAATAGTTTTATTTTTCTTTCTTTTCTCTTGTTTTTCTTTTTCTTCTCCTACCCCCCCCATCCCTTCTTTTTATTAAAAAACAGGGCGATTTTCTTTATTCCCTTTATATATATATAAAATAGAGAGAGAGAGATGAAGACAAGTGCAAAACTTATCGGTAATCTTGTTCACCGAGTTTCTGTCCGAGTAAGTTTCAGCTGGGGAAAAAAAAAAAAAAGAAAAAGGAGAGAGGAATTATAGCTTGAAATACATAGTTGCCTTATAAAAGTGGAAGAAAGATCGAAGTAGTAGAAAATGATCCCATAGTTAAACAAACAGGTTTGAATAAATTTGAAGTTTATTTCCTGGATATTTGAAACTAAAACAAATGTCAATAGTCGCGGCGATTATAGAATTATCGAAATACAAATTATCAATTGTTGCAAATACACTTGGATATGTTCTCGAAAGTGTATCTAAAGTAAGTATCTCGAACATATCAAAGGTATTTCTATCTCACAATAAAATGAAAAAAGACGCACCAAATTTACGAGCAAAATGTACCTGTTGAAATTATGCAATCCAAACTATTTGTGCTTCGACTTTTATCAGCTTGTATGCAACATCATTGGCAATATTGCCGAGATTTGGAACAAAAAAAGCATAAAGACACTCCTGCAAGTGAATTGAATGTTGTTCTACCTCCATTGGATGCTGCTTTGGTTACATTCATGTTAGTTTTGATGAGCCGATATATTACGCAATATCATTTGATCGAAGAATCGATAAATGTCGAGCAAAATACAGCACTAAGGCCGATTGCAGATTTCAGCGAAAGTGAATGTGGTTATACTTACGAGCAAATAAAGTTAAGCTTAATTACGGATATTTACAATGCTGCGTCCAAAATTTTATATTATATCAGCGCCAGTAATTGGGATGCCTGCTATATGAAGATTAAAGGTGCCGTCATCAGTTTGGACTCAATGAACAGTGCTTCAGAAAAAATACCTCCGGAGATCAGAATGTTGGAATCTTGCTGCTTAACAAGAGAAAGACTCACAGTAGTTCTCTCAGGTAAAAAAAAAAAAAAAAAAAAGCTTAATATAATTCGTATCTTACAATTCTTTATGACACAAAGAATTAAGCCCGTTTTTTATCCATATGCGAAATGAAGGAAAGTTAATATTTGCAAAAATGATGCGTAAGGCTATTTGGAAATGGATCGAAGAATACCCCAAACAGTTTATAGAAGTCTGTGCGAGTGACTCTCATTTATTATCCGGTTCCGAAGTCCTCTTTGATATGTGTAGTGCAACTGCTGATAATTCCAGAAAACGCGCAGTGCTTTGGCCACTTCAGACGATCCTTTTAGTTTTATCTCCAGAGTTCTTAATGCAGGCATTCTTGGATACGACACCTGTCCAAAATAGAAGAACTGGTTTTCTCAACTTATTAAAAAAGACACTGCAAGGCACGAGAAACGCAGATATCGCTGCTGTATGTTATGTAGATTTATGCAAAGCAGCAACTTATGTACCTCCGCATACCGAGTCAGTATTACGCTCACTTGCTACTGATGTCGAAATCGATCTCAAAGATAAAGTGTGGAGCTTCAAAAAAAACGCCAGTTCAGATAGTTTAATGAGCGCGCTGGGATACAACATTGATCGATACACTCTTGCTACCGATTTCTTACTCTCTAGTTTACGCTTATATCCAGAAAAGACGATAAACGAAATCATTCCATCTTGTATACAAGAAAATGTTCCCATCTTGTTTAAACTCGCTTTTGTGAAATCATGTCTTATACTTGTACAAGACGAAAAACCACTGTCGTGGAACCCAACCATCTCGTCCATGTACGACGGTCTTTGTCCCCAGTTACGAAAGTTATTCCTTCAAACAATACAACTCGATTTAAATAGCACACCTACCAGTAAAAAAAAAGACACTTACAGTAACCATAACAATCGAGTCGAATTGCTCTTGGATATGCTGAAATTATTTAGGCTCGACACGAGGCTTGCACTTCTTGGAGACTATTCTACTCGAGTTGAACAGAATTCGGCATTCATGTTGGGCCTTATGAATCTATTTCAACATCCAGTTCCTCGTATAAAGCAAGGTGCTACTGATTTACTTGTCAAATTACACCAATCCGAAGATATTATAGAATGGGGACCAGCAGGAAACCTCATTTATAATTTCTGGAGGGTATCTTCCCCAGTTATATTAAATTTGGCACAAAGATTGCTTGACAACAAGTCAAATAGTGAAGTTCTTAATGGTCTACTACAATTACTCAATAGACTCCTAACATCAAGAAACGTATTTTTGAGAAACAAGCAGGTATACACACAAGTAATCTGTATTAGGTAGCGATGTAGTAATGTTTTTTTTTTAATAGAATCTATTGATGCCTGAACATGCAAACATGCGAGAACGCCTCCAAGCGACAGTTGCTCTAGAAATCGCTTTGTTGTTCTCCCTGTGCTCTGCTAACAAAGAGATTTGTGACGAGGCGACTTACTGTATTGGACTTTTATGCAACGAAGCCAGATTAGTGGATCTCGAAGAAGATAGAGAATTAAATGTGTTAACCATTGCTCGCAACATTGAGATATACGAAGAACTTGCATCAAGCGATTCTCGATATATTGGTAGAAAGGCACAACAAAAGCGAATTAGAAAATACCTGCGCATGCTTCCTCATCATACGCCTGGTAACTTGACAGCATGGGAAGAAGCTTGGAAACGATGGAAACAACTCACACAAGTCATGAGTAAGCTATCGGAAGAGATGAACGAAGAGACTTCGCCGGAACCAAGCATAGCATCCAGTAACAGTACAATTTTATCAGCGAGCAGCGGATCAAACAACGCCATGAATATGAATAAAAAGCTTCCTATTCCTCGAAGCAACGATAAATTAAAACCAGGCAATACCAATTCGCTCATTGTTCCTACATCAAAGACACAATACTCTTTAGAAATGTACGAAGAAAAAGCAATTGAATGGCAGAATTTCACAGGGTTTCTTGCAGCCTTGGGTGGATGCTGTCTTCAGAACTCTGTGCCGAATGCTGATACAGAAGAAGCCAGACATGTATTTCAGGTCCTCGCACACAGTAACAAACCCTTCATTATGGCAGATCGATTCGTTGGTGACATGGCAGAAATGCTAGTCTCGGATAATGTGTATATTTCAGAAGGTGTCAAAGATACACTCGGCAACGACTTGTCACCTGCACTTTACGTCTTGTTATTTAACCATCTCGAAAAACGATTAAGCAAATGCTTCGATGCCAGCAACAACGCTATTCGTAGCCCACAGAACAAAATGTTTATTGAACAATCAGTTCTTGTGCTGCGACTTATCTTGGACCGCCTAGTGAATCCTGGCGACTGTTTATTAAATATTGATTTTAGTACCCTAATACAGCAATTTGCAGACTACTTGAATAAAGTCCCGAACACGTATATTACTTTGCGAATCAAAGTAAAGATGTGTTTACTTATTGAAGCAGTTATGCAAAAGAAAGAGCAGATTGTTATTAGAGATGAAATGAGGTTGCGTAATAGACTGTTGGAGCTGTGTGTAGAATGGACGAGTGATTATTCAGCAGTAAGATCGTATTTAAAAAAGAAAGAATGCCCAGACTAATTTTTCCATAGCAACGAAAACCTATAGAACCAGGACAGCAAGCTGAAAGACTACAAAAAGACTTGGACCATGCTTGTTTGAAAGCTATTGTCAGCTTACTTCACCAACTTCCACTGCAACCAATTGAGGCCGTTCGACCCTCCGATATCTCTCAGATCAAAAGCAAACTGTTCCTCTACTATTTTGGATTTTTCAAAAAGCTGCTGGATAAATTCAGACAGTCAGAAAGAGACATTCCTTCCTATACCGCTGTTCCTAATAACTACTCTGGCTCCCGGGATTCATCATTAAAACAGTTAGTCTCGGTTACTCCAAACTCAAACGACGCGTACCAAGATATCGTGCAGATGAAGGAGCTTACTATCATGGCAATGTCGCATCTCTTAAGTGCTAATGTTGACGCTGGGCTAAAGTTTTCACTTACTATGGGCTACGATGACGATCAAGAAACACGAAAGGCATTTATGCAAGTCTTGACGAATATTTTAGATCAAGGAACAGAGTTTGAAAATTTAGCCGAAAATGTCATGGCAGACAGATATGAAAAACTCATTGATGTAAATCATATGATTCCTATTAGGAAAAAAAAATATGTGTGTAACCTCTATATTTTTAGATGCTTGTGGACGCTGACATGGAAATTGTAATGTCTTTGTGCGAAGTTTGCCCTTCCCAAGATATCACAGGAGTAGCAGAAACTTTACTAATGTGCTTTGAATCACGAGAAAAAGTAATGCCTCTTTTGAAAGCAGTCGTACAAAAAGAAATCTCACTTACAGGTAAACAGAAAGGGTTATTAAAAAAAAAAAAAAAAAAAAAAAAAAAAAAAAAA
>JNEK01000990.1:0-24442 GCA_000697295.1 Mucor indicus B7402 | reverse complement strand
CTTCTAATATGATGTTCCGGAAAATCCAAACTAAAGAAAACACGTGATTTGAGAAGGGTACTTATTTACGCACTTGTTGTAATAATAGGATAATAAATTGATTTATGGTTTGTCAAGATTACTCTTTATTAATTGTATGCATTTTTGTATTTATATTAAATTGAGAATTATCTGAATCAATATCTATGATGTCATTTGGAAACTACTAGAACTCTTCAACTTAGTTGCATTTAATCTGAGTTTCTTCGAAGACCTTCCAGAAGGGACTATAGTCTTGAACCTTCGCTTAGGCGCCGGACTTGTCTGAACCTCCGGGACAGTTCTCGAACCGAGCCGGACAGAAAGTAATATACTTAATTTGCTTTTAATTTCAATTAATGCGGAGTTTAAAATAATTTGATTTTTTACAGTCTATTTTGTCTACGATTATTATTCAAAGTCGGTGTCAAATGTAAGACGGATAGTTGAAGAAAGAAAGAATGTATATTTATATTTTAGATTTGATTCGATAACACAAATTCTGATCAAGTTATGTGAGGTCTTATGTTGGCCAATAGAAATCGCTCAAGAAGGGCGCTCACGTGCTATGGATATTAAGCGTGTGTACTTGTCAAGTAAATGGTTATGGAGCTCATCAAATATTTGGTGTAATTAAAGTCATATATAATTTTAGAAGCGCTTCCACTTTTGATCACTGGTCTCGATGTTTATTTTGTTTACTTTTTCGTTTTGCTCATTTCAATTTTGAGATAGAGTTGTCAGCTGATAGCATTATGCATACCTGGTACGTGACTAATACGTACTTCTTAAGGCAGTTATTGTGTATACTATAAGCTCGCCATTTTTGATGCAGCTTTGTTTTAGTAGTTTAAGAGTGGCAATAAAAATTACTTTGTGAACTGCGCTGCTTCAGTGTGCATAGTATTATTTGTTTACTAAAAGACTGATTTTAGTCGCCCACTCAAAATTTTAGACTCTTCCCCTTTAACCAAAAAAATATTGCACTTTTTTCCTTTGACTTTCATTAACATGAAAAATAATCCCAACATCCCAAATGAGCTTTATTATTTAGGTAAAACCTACATCAAATGCCAAAAGACCATTGAATAACAAATGCGCGTAGACGAATATTTTTCTTCTAAAAGATTAAATAAATATCAATTAAAAGAAATTTTGAATTCTAACAATATTCCTCATCGACCTTCTGCATCGAAAGTAGAGCTAGCCGAACTGTTTGAAACACGTATCCGATCGAGGCGTAAAGAAATTCTACAAGATTATAAATTAAAAGAGCTACTGAAGAAAGAAGAGGAGGCGAAAGAAGTTCTTGGTCGTGGTCACCGAACACCACAAAGGCGTTTCAAAATCGAAAGCGACATTTTTGAATCGACTAGCCGTCCTTTGAAGTCAACTAAGACTGAAAAACCAAAAACAGCTACAAGAAGCACGACAAAGAAGGTAAAATACACTAAATAAAAACGGGCGGAAATATGAACTTGATTTAATTTTGTTCCTAGGATAAAGATGGTTTTGCTATCCCTGCCGCCCCTAAGAAAAAACCAACTTTTACAGCAGAGGATTCGTTTGGCGAGGAGGAGGATGGTAGTGTTAACGATATTCGTGGTAACACAAATAGCATTAAAATGGAACCTAAACTGCCTAGTGTTGAAACCACAGCGACCAAAAGACGAATTAATAAGAAACCTAGCAACTCAATCCCAAGCTTTAACCCTGAGGATTCATTCGCTTCTTCAGATGACATAGTAAATACAAAGAAACAAGTGAAAAAGCGCACCGTTCAAAAAAGAGCTTCTAAAATTACAAAGAAAGAAGACTTTAGTTTGGAGGGTAATACCACCACTCTAAGAGCCGTCAGCAAACAATTACCAATAGTAGAATCATCATTTGAAGAATATGACGATTTAGACTATGAAGCAGATAGCGATATAAGTGACGACGACGATGAAAGTGATGTAAAAAAGGTCACCAGAACTGAACTTGCATTGTTGCAAAAAGAACAGCACGTTCCTATAGAAAGTTTAACAGAATCTCACTTTAATTCATTAGACAATAATACAGTTATATGGAACAAAATATTAAGCAACAGCAGCTTAGTTTATATAGCTGTTACTATCATTGTGATTATTATTTATTTATGTGCATCTGAAGAACAAAGCTTGTCACAATAAATAAACCAACTCATTCATCTTGTACCTACATCTTAATAAACAGCTTTAATTCAAACAAGGAGGAATACTTTGTTCAAAATTATATTTATTTATTTTTATGGAGGGGGGTAATAGTTATGCAAATGACACTACTAATAGTAAATTTTTGATATAAATACACAAGAAAAAAGGTTGCCAACCCATGTATGCACACTTCCGATTTCGTTGGTTGCGGATAGCTAGTTCAATAAAATATACATATTATATAATAACAAGATTTGGGTGACAGAAAAAAAAAAGGAGGAGGGGAAAAGTAAGTATTGAAAGATTGTTTATACACGAGTCCATCCAGCACGGCTAGGGTAACGATCCCGCCAGCCAATGTATTCTTGCTTACGATGTCTAATGCAGCACCATTGAATGAGAGCACTGACAATAGCAAGTGCTAGACAGCCACCAAGCATACCTCTAAGAGCAGTTGATGCCTCTGTTACGCCATCCAAAGTCTGTGCATGTAAAAGGCGGTCTACTAATTCCAAAAATCCAGTTTTTGCGTAAATATCGATACCAGCAAAGATAGCAAATGAACCAACACAAGCGGATGCAATGACAAAAATAGGGCGCTCTAAGAAAGCAATCAAAACGACACCAACAATCACAAAAATAATGATTAAAATGGCGCGACCCCAGTTGGATTGAATTAAGCCGTTTGTGCTCCAAGATAATAACCAAAGAGCAGCAATATAACCTAGCAAGGCACCAACTAAGTACACGGCTAAAAAGAAACAACAACTGAGTAAGGCGCCCAAAACGAGACCGACAGCAATACAGACACAAAGTATGATAGTAGGGGTATTTTCACCGTAGTCTGCCTTTGCATTCGTTAAAACAATATAAGCAATATTTCCACCAATGTAAAAACCGACAATAAAGATGGTAAACTTTTGAAACACACCTAGTATTGTTATATATTAATGATGCGCCCTTTTTTTTTTTTTTTTCGAAATCAATTACCTCCAAGGAAACATAAATAGGCACCAGTAATAAATAAAATAACACTGAAAACAATACCATGGACAGTAGCAGTGTGTCCAGCAACTAAGAATAAAAATCCAGTTAGTTTAATTGGAAATAATTATCTTCAACTATAGTTACAAGTCAATGTGAGTGAATTGCTGCTAACACTTGTTTGCGCAGCCACAAAATCGCCCATAAAAGTGATTAATAGCGATAATAATGCATAGCTAAAGATAGCTGAATTTTTTTTACTTGTAATAGACATGATTTTATACAAAAACCAAAAAAAAAAAAAAAAAAAAAGAGAAAAAAGAAAAAAGAACGACTTGTATTTATACTTTTCCTAAAGTGATATTTTCTTGGCGCTAATTAGAATATTTTTAGTTGATTAGGCTGGTCTGTTTTTAGAAACGGCGATACCATGATTATCAGCCACATTTGCCTTGTGGTACTTACGTGTAACAAAAAAACAGAGAACAAAAGCCCCAATAAAACGAGTATGGGCATCATAAAAGTATAAGAATACACTGATTTCTGTCCTGATTTTTGCTGGAGTTTAGGTTAAAAGGCACGAGACTGGAATTAATTGAAAAACAGTAAACAATCAAAAGACAGTCAAAACAAGCTTTTCTTTCAGTTAGTTTCGTTTAATAACACCTACTTCTTGCACTCTAGGCGAAACAAAACACCACCTTTTTTTTCGAATTGTTGGTAAAAATTTAATTTTAGAAATCAACAAAAAAAGCTTGGGAGTTGGATTCCAAAAATTCGATTTGCTCTAATTGGCCACACACAAGAAATGATGAATAGTAGGTATATATATTGTATTGATTCGCAAACATATTATCGATTTGCTATGATCATATCTTTTCTAAGAGAGCTCAAATAAATACACACTCCTTTTAAAACTGCTTACTAAAAGTGAAGGTTGCTCAATCCGACTTTTTATGGTTAAAAGAGAAATATTTCTTAAAAGTACGCTTGGCCAACAACACATATTGGCAATTGCATAACCTGCCGTAGTCTTGGGGTTGATACAATTAAAAAATATCTGCGTTATACGAGTATTGATCTCTTAGACGGTCTTCAAAGCACGGAAACCATATAGGTTATATAAGCCCATCTTTCGCAATGATCACGCAAACGACAAATCTGTTCTGTGATACATGAATGTTTATTAGATACTACTAGCCAGCTTTTTCTATGTAAGACGGCATAGTATCTAAATGTAAAAAACTGCAGCCAGTGTCAAAAATACCAACAAGCCAGCTCCTTGTTAATTACATCACTAACTTTTGTTGTGCAACGGAATATATTGTTTTATTTGCTTTATCAAATATACATATATATATATTTGCGAGAACAAGAAAATAGATAGGACAAGAGGTTCTATGACTTGAAAGGGGAGAGTATAATAATATTATATTAGAAATAAGGAGTACTACAATGTATAAAGAGTAAAGGGGAAAAAAGTTAAAAAAACTGGGAAACGGTAGCAGCTACTAAGCCTAAAACAACAATAGCTTGGCCTGCAGCTTGCTTATTGGCTGCTGAAGTGGAGGAAGAGCTAGCACTATGTTGGGAGGTTGAGGAGGTTGTAGTGACAGTGGTGGCAGGAGCCTCAGGAGTGGCAGCGCTTCCACTTACAGGAGGAGCCACAGCAGGAGAAGGAGAAGAGGCAACGACAGGTGCTCCACTTGATGTCGTGGCATTAGATGAAGGAAGAGTGCCTCCAACAGCACCTTCAATAGTGAAAGGTCCAGCGAATGCGAGATCAGGGGACGTACCAAACTCAAAAGCATCTATTCAAATATGAATGAGTCAATTGTTATTATAATAATATCACGTCTTACATTCATTGCCATTTTCGAGTTCAAAAGGAATCTTCCAGACATACTTCATATCATTGGCATTTACGTTGGTAGCAATTGTCAAAACAGGTTGAAGAGCTGAAGAAGGACCTTTGGCCAAAACAATTTGTGAAATAGTAGGTACCTTTGGGTTAATCCAAGAAATAATAGCTTCTTGACCTGCCTTATATTTGGTGCCAGTTAAAGGAGATGTAACTGAAATGATTTGTGCAGAGACAATAGAGGCGAGGTAGGCAGCAGAAAAAATAATAGTAGCTCCAGTGAATTTCATCTTTTTTAAAATATCTTTTTTTGAACGAATACATCAATCTCAAAAGAAAAACTGCTTGTATTTATACCAAGTTGTAATAATTAAGGAGATAATGTATGTAGGGCCTCTCTTTAACTGATAACAAGGGTATCTAGCATTGGGAGGAACACACAAATTAGAACACCAGGAACCGAAAAAAAAAAAAATACTTAAACATCAAGAAAGTGACATTCAAACTGTTAGAGTCTTAAACACTGCTTTCCTATCATTAAATTAATGGTTTGAAATAACAAAAGAAAGGCTCTGTTCCTTTTAACGAGAATAAGCTAAAAAGAAGATCTCCTTATGGGCATCATTCAGTTTTCTTATCTCCTAATGTCTTTCGCGTTTGTTGTCTCTCCTTCAGTACTTTCTGTGATTGTACTTTAGTTTTAAGTTCTCCTTGAAGCCCCTATCTTTTGTTTGTAAAACTGACATAACCACACCATCTACCCCTCATATTATTCATTGTGTCTTTTATCCTCCTCTTTCATATGTTGCTCCTCTGAGCGCTCTCCCTACTAAAACCTTGGAAAGAAAAAAGCATTCTACGTCCTTATAGCTCAAGCCTTACTAAATGTATGATATTATTACATTTTATTTTTAAAATTTTGAAATAGAAATTCTACTTAAAATTTTGACAACGGATCAAACAAGAATATTAATATTAACCCAAGTTTTTAATGACAAATTAAAATATAGTTTCAATTTGCGTTATCGTTGTCATAATACGGTAATAGTTTATAGACAGTTGCTTTATACATAAGAGCAAAGCAACTTATTACAAGTGAGATACTTTTATTTTTACTTTCGTTAGAAAGTGATATTACTTATTAACGTACATGTTGTATACAAACGAAGTAGTATCTCTCTGTCGACTTGTTAGTTTTGTGCCTTATTAAAATCAAAGCTGGTCAATATACAGATAACTGCAACTAGTTTCAAAAAGCTTGCCAAGTATAGCTCAGTAAGCTCTTTCCGAAGCTTGCCGTATATTGTGCTATTAAGCAAAAAAAAAAGGAGGTTCAGTATTCAGGACACTTTGAAATCTATCAACTGTTAGTTTTGCGTATGTAAAAACTTACTTTTATGTAGCCCTAATGCACTTAATGTATGGTTTTGGGTTATAACAAGCGTATTGTCGAATGCGGCTTATTACGAGTATTTTAATTCATAAGAAAAAAACAGATGCATGAATCTTTGTTGCCGCTTCTTGATATTATATCACAGTGACATTTGCCACTATCGCCCCCTAAGACTGAAAAAGCAAAGCACGTATTGCATGTTGAATGCGGTCATATCAGTGGGAACTATTCATGAACTTCTTTTTATTATGCTCTTATCTACTGAGGAACGTATCCAGAATTACTAAAGGCCATCAAGTGTATGCTTTTTAAGCATCTAATGGCGCAAGTACTAGAGAGCCATACTACTACGACATTTTTGACAAAAATTTCATTGTCTCATGCATCCTAGATGCTTCCCTATTTTCTCATTCAACATCGATTGATAGACCAAAAACTTCTTGTGGTTTTTGATGATACTAGTAACATTACCCAAAAGGCTTATAAACTGTTATAAATGAGCTATGTTTCTCATACAATTATCAAAAAATATTTATTTTTATACATAAATATAAAGAAGTGTGGTTCCCTTACCAGATAATAGGGATTTTCAACGTGGGCAACTTGATTTTTTTGCAGTAAGTTGTGTTCTATTATTGTATCAAGTCCACAAATAAAGTTAAGTTTTTGTCAATGGTTCTAAATATAGGTAAGGGCGTTTCAAAGAGAGAATAATACAATATTATTAGGCTATTGCTGGCAAAACGAATAAAACGTAAAATAAGAAATTAAGAAATTGTCCAGTAACCTCTTCAATATTCTCCTGTTATGTACATCAACTCACGTCCAGAAGAGCGATTAAGCAAGTTCTTAAATCCCTTGATGAACAATGTTAGTATACGCAGAAGAATGTACACTGATATCCTAACAACATGATGAAAGAGAGGGGAAGATTATTTATTTGTGTCTTGGTAGTAAAGTTTAACATAAGGAACACTTCACTAAGTCCCATTATCTATTAAGCTCTAGTAAATCTTGTTTTATTTGCCGGATAGCATACCTAATAGCCATTACCTCTCTAATACAGTAGATATCTCAAAGTTACACGCATAGTTGCAGAAGGTGTAAAAATCATCGAATTGACCTGTGTGACTGATTTTTTTTTGAAAATAATTTTTTGTAGGTCAAAGGCAGAGATACGCGTATTTTTTTTGTTTTCCTTCTCATAAATAGACATAGTTTATTGAAATTATATATCATTTTTTATATATATTTACCCATATAATTCAACATCAAGTAAAAAAAAAAAAGTAACAAAGATCTATACAATGGCAAGCTTTGGATTTGGCACTACAGGTAATTCATTTCAGAATTCACCACTTTAAAAAAGCCCTCAATAATTCATATATTCCTAGCTAATACACAATCTTCAGCTGGTACATTATTTGGTGCACCAGCAACTTCAGCTCCTACCGGTTTCGGTACTTCGGCCAGTACTAATGCAGCGGGTACTTTATTTGGAGCCAACACAACTAATTCATCAGCAGCAGGCACGCTATTTGGAGGTTCCGCAACTGCTACAACACCTGCATCAACAGGTAATTAATGAGATGCTTTTCAAAAAAAAAAAAAAAGCAGCATAGTCGCATTTCAACTAATTAAGCTTTGCACATGTTAGGTTTTGGAGGGTTTGGAGCTACTTCTACAGCACCCGCTACTGGCGGATTTGGAGGGTTTGGAGCAACCTCTCAAACAGCCACAAGTACAGCAGGTACCACTGGATTTGGAGGGTTTGGAACTACTCCTGCCACTAGCACAGCTGGTGCTACTGGTTTTGGCGGCTTTGGAACAACTCCTGCCACCAGCACAGCAGGCACGACGGGTTTTGGTGGATTTGGAACAACACCCGCAACCAGTACAGCAAGCACGACAGGTTTTGGTGGATTTGGAACTACACCCGCAACTAGTACAGCAGGCACAACCGGTTTTGGAGGATTTGGAACAACTCCCGCAACTAGTACAGCAGGCACAACCGGTTTTGGAGGATTTGGAACAACTCCCGTGACTAGTACAGCAGGCACAACTGGCTTTGGAGGATTTGGAACGGCATCTGCCACGAGTACAGCAGGTACTACTGGCTTTGGTGGATTTGGCGCGAATACTAATGCAGCTAAACCTACTACTGGTTTTGGAGGTTTTGGCGCAACAAATACAACGAATACTACTGGTGGTATGTTTGGTGCTAAACCTGCTACTGGGTTTGGTACTGGATTTGGTACACAGCCTGCTACAGGCTTTGGAACTCAACAGCCACAACAACCCGCACCTGTCCAAGAAAAAGTATGGCAGGATTTAGCACTGATTAGAGCACACTTTGATCCCACCTCTCCTCTTTGCCAATTTAGAGTAACGTATTATAGAATTGAAAATTATCATTCTCTTTTTATTCAACCATTTGACGTTAGCATTACTTTTATAATATGGTTCCATCTAATGAAGTGCATTTGTATGTGCGTCCTCCTAACCAAGATGAACAATTATGGAATGAAGCTGTTCGTAAAAACCCAGACCCTGCAAAGTAAGCCACTATATTAAAGTAGTGCGACAGTACCTAACGTATAGATAGTTTCGTGCCAGTTTTAGCTGTTGGTTTCGATGATATTTTAAAGCGTATGGAAATTCAAAATAAACAAGTCGAATTACACCAAGAAAAATTAAAAGAAACAGAAGAAAGATTAAAGACAGCACAACGCCAATATAATTTGGGCACTTTGGTGAAGTTAGAAGAACACAAAAGACGCCACATCTATTTAACCCAAAGATTGTTAAGAGTAAATTTTATTATTATTAATTAACTGACTTGAAAGAAGATTAACGAGTGATTATAGCTTCTTCGATATAGTCAAGTTCTTCGTTATAAAGGATTCCCATTGACGGCAGAAGAAGAACAATCAATGAACGAATTAAATCAATTAGCTTCAGACTCTAATAATCCTGAGCAACTCAATGCTAAAATGATAAGTTTATGGAATCAACTCCAATCCATTAAAGCTAAAAAAACTGGTGATGGACAAGATAAAGTTGAAGTTTGGCGCACAGTGAATGAAGAAGATACCCGCGTTATTGCAAAGGTAAGTGAATGGCCAAGAAAGTATGAAAAAAAAAAAAAAAAATACTAAAAGAAATATAGGTGTTGAGTGATTACCAACAGGGTATTAAACATATTACAACTATATTAAAGCAAGATAGTAAAGATTTAGAAACAATTGAAAACGGATTAAGAGGAAAGCGTAAATCTAGCGAAAGTTACATATCACACTAAAATATAAATAAATAATGTTACAGAATGACATTGAAGTATTATAGTAGTTTTTGAACCCTTTTTTAATAATAGCTGAGAGTAGTATTGTTACACTTGCGGCACACGTCAAGATATGAGATATCTGCAGCATTTCTATAGTATTGTTTTTTCGCGGTGACATTATTTGGTTTGCCTTGAAGCTATTATTATCATTTATGTTTTCCTTTTAACATCCAACATTATGGGCGCTAATAAAAGGGCAACCTCGGAAAAGGTGGTTAAACAACACGTTATTTATTGTTTAAAATTAGACATATTACTCATTTATGGAAGTGTAACTCCCCCCCCCTTTTTTTTTTTTTTTTTTTTTTTTCTGTGAATAACAGTAATACAATATTTTATATATATATTTGTACATGATAAACATGCAAAAAGACAATTAACTTTTACATTTTGCTTTGTGTCACATCATCTGTGAAAAAGAAAAAAACCTGGTATATAAAACGTCTTGGATTTTTTTTTTTTTTTGTTTATCATTTTCTTTTTCTTTTTATTTAAATGAAGTCTTTGTCAATTATTTCTAGCATTGCTCTCCTTGTTAGTGCGGTTATTGCTCAAGAAGGATCTACTGTTCCTACCACCACTACAACTACCGATACTTACACTTGTGATCCTAGTAAATGTTTAATTGCTAATAATTGTCTTTGCGCTTCAAAGACTGCTCCAGGTGGTTTAGCTGCTTCTGATGTTCCTCAAGTAAAAAAAAAAAAAAAAAAAGTCAATGCCTTAATTCGTGTTTAAAGTACTCAATTCATTTTTAGTTTGTTACTATCACTTTTGATGATTCTATTCAAGATGGTTTATATCAAACTGCTCAAAAAATGGTTAATTTCACGTAAGCCTCATCATCAACAGAACCCTATTTTTAGGGCTTATTATTGACTTTTTTTTTTTTTTTTCTAAATAGTAATCCCAACGGCTGTCCTGGTCACGGTACCTGGTAAATTTTATTTTTATTTATTTATTTTCTCAATTAGGAAGTATTAGCTTAAAATAACCATTCACTTCTATAGGTTTGTTTCAATGGAATACACCGATTTTTCATTGGTTCAACAATGGTATGCTGCTGGAAATGAGATCGCCGAGTAAGCTATTAATAACAATATGAGCTCTCTTTCACAAAATTAATATAATATGTAATCTTTTTAGTCATACATTCAGCCATGTTGGTACTCCTTCTGCTCAAGAAATTACTGCCGCTCACCAAATGTTGAATGCCTATGGTGGTATTCCCAACAGTAAGATTCAAGGTTTCCGTGCTCCTTTCTTGAACTACACAAAGGACACCTTAAGTATCTTGAACCAACAAGGTTTCTTGTATGATTCCAGTTCCAGTGCTGTCACTGATGACATCTATTTCCCTTACACTTTGGACAATGGTATGGCAAATGACTGTTGGACAGGTATTTGTGCTGCTGGTCAAGTGAACTTACCTGGTCTTTGGGAAGTTCCTATGTATTCTGTTCTTGACAACGCCAGTGTTGCTCAACTTATGGATGTCTATCTTGCTGGTACCCCTGCTGATGTTAAAACTTGTAATGTGTGTCACCTTTAATCGTAGTACATGAATCTAATTTTTTCTATTAGGGACAGAAACCGCTTTCAACAACCACTACAATGGCAACCGTGCACCTTTCGGTATCTACGTTCACCCAAGTAACGTATATATGAATTTGATTTTAAAAGTATAAATATCTAATTGATTGAATTAGCTCACTTGACCAAATATACTGGTCTTCCCGACCCTACTGATATGCTCAATGGTGTTCTTGAGTTTATTCAAGAAGCCGTCTCAAAACCTGATGTCTGGTTAGTCACTAACCAACAATTGATCCAATGGATGAAGAATCCCGTCAAAGCTTCTGAACTCGGTACACAAGACTACATGCAATGTAAACAACCTGTCATCGCCACAGAAATCTGTAACGGTTTAGATGACAACCACAACGGTGTTATTGATGACGGCTTGATCAATGCGTAAGAATAATATAACTCTTACAAAATCCTACTTGACTAACAACCACCCCCCCCTCTTCCCAAAATAGTTGTAACTTTGGTACAACTAGCACCAACACCTGTTTCAACTGTCCTGCTACTGCTCCTACTTTAGACAACCCTACTCCTGCTTCCTCTGCTCAAAATGGTACTTCCGGCTACCGTTACCCCATTTCTGATTCTTGCGAGTAAGTAGAATAACAATCAAAAGTGAAAAATAGACTAACGCTTCTTTTAAAAGTACTACTTGGTGGGATCCTATCGGTAATAAATGTCTTTGTACCACTTCCGACTGTCAACTCAAGAGCATCGCTACTACCAAAGCCAATACAACAACCACTGCATCCACTAACGGAACATCATCTTCTTCAGCCAGTGGTTCTAGCGCTAATAGCTCTACTAAGGCCAGCGCTGCTTCATTAAGCGCTTCTGTCAACCAATTCCTTGCTCCCAGCTTAATCGCTGCTTTACTCATTGGCTTAAACCAACTCGCTTAATACTGTTTCTGTTAATTTTCTTTTGCTATTTTTATCATCCTATTTTCGCATTACTATATAAAAAGAGAAAGAGATTTATTATTAATGTACTCTAATGCTTTGTGAAATGAGGGTTATAAAGAATTAGCGACTTTCTGCTTAATTTCTAGAATGGTACTCAAAAATTCAGGGTCACTATAGATAATTTGTTAGGGATCATTGTAAAACACAGAAAAAGGGTGACAACTTACTTTCTGTTATCGGAATTGGCTGATGAGAGGTTAAAAATACCTGCCATCATCTGTTCAGCCACAGCTTGAGTGACAGAAGGCGGGAAATCGCGTAATAGTCGTAAGCATGTCAATATTTCGTCCAACATGACGTTTCTTGAAGCACTACAAATACAGAGTCGAAGTAGCCCAACAACGGTTCTTTCTACTACCAAAACGCTTTGTTTCTCTGCGAAATTTAAAATGCCAAAAATGTATTCTGTAGCATATGGCCTAATAGAAATAAGTTAAATACAAACTGAATCACTTTTCGGTCGTCTATGCTTACCACAGCTCCTCAATTCGATTGGCATTTCGCACTGTAATTGTAATCATGAATTCTAAGAATAAAACCGTTGCAGGATCGTATGCAATTGTAATTGTCGCCTTCTTCATCACTTCAGTATCGTAACCAACCGAACGGATGGCCTTAAGCAAGCAGATCAAGGTGTCCGTATGGAAAGTATCTATATCTGTAAACAGCTCTTCTAATTTACACGCGACAACACAATCCACAGCGCAAAACGTACTATCAACCTCCTCTTCAGTAGGGTCACGGTAATAACTTTCATCGCTCGAATAGGGCGACAAAAGGTACGACGATAACGTAGACAATAGTGAGCCATCACGACGGTTAGATTGCTTCACAGGCTTGGGGCTCTTTGGCTTCAAAGGAATGCTCGTGGTGCCCGCCAAGAAGTCTTCCACTTGCAGCATGGAACTAGGCAGCAACGAATTCAAAAATAAATTCTTGATAATTTGCAGAATCTTGGTCCACCCTTTACGGAGAGAGTCACCATGTCGCGTGACAATGGCAAACATGACAACAGCCGCTAATTGACCTTTATAGTTGCGGCCGAAACGAACTGCCAATTTACTGACAACGTATTTTTGTCCCGCTGCTTCCACAATAGGATCAGGAACAGATGGGTTTCCGGTAGCATTCTCTAATAATCCAGTCATCGTCGCTAAATTGACAATGATGCTATCAAAGACATCGTAGAATTCAAAGTAGGCAGCTAAACTTGCACAGTTACGGAATCCAGTGATAGCCTTTTGTAATGTCTCATCGTCTTGTGCTGTACTAAATACATAGGAAATAGCAGCGACAACTGGCTTCCATGCAATTTCAAATACAGCTTTGTCGAAACTAGAAGTATCGCATTCGATGAAGGATCCGCTGTTGAAGGATCGGTGTTGCAGCTGCTTCCAAGCATAGTTAAATCCAAGTAAACCTTCATGCTCTTCAGGCATGAGAATTTCGTTTTGTTGAATCGCTTCATAAATAGCAACTAGATATTCTCGAGGAAAGTCTTTCTTATTATTAACACCGCTGACATTACGAATATATTGGTCCAAAGACATACGCGCCTGTCTACGAATTTGTGGACTGTGTTGATCCGTGTTCAGTAAAATGACAGAATAAGCCAATACTTCAACGGCTTCTATATTGGCAATCTCTTCAGGCTGTGCGGATTCAAAATACGTTGCTGCAAATGATTCAGTAACACGCATAATTTGTTGTGATTCACCTGGCAAACGGAATGTTTCCAGTACGAGACGCAATGCTTCGTCCATACGTTTTCCTTTAAAATCAAATTGTTGCATGTATGCCTTCAATGTCTCTAGATTTTCAGGGCGTCCAAGGTATTCACCCAAAGCTTTCTTATCTAATTGTTGAGTGTATCTTAAAAAGTGCGCAAGACTGCTGTAGATGTTTCCATTTTCATCGGCTACAATAATGCCGTTTTCTTTCAGAAATTCGATTCCCTTCTTGGGTGATTCATTGAATAGTCGTGATCCTTTTAATATAATTCTTTTTCTGGTCTTACGATCTTTCAAGTCTTGCACAGATGTAAGTTCCTATGAAGCAAAAAAAAAAAAAAAAAAAAAAAAAAGACGTGTTAAATAGGTGCTCGTGTTTATCCTTCCGCCCTTCTCTCCAAATCACCCACATCCACACACAGTCTCTCTCTCTCTTACACATACAACGTAATCATCTTCAGATTCCTATTTTAAAAAAATATTTAGTTAGTGCCATGAAAAGAAGCTTATAGTTCAATCTATTACCTCGCGATTTGTACGTTCAACCATTTGATTCACGAATGTCAAAAGAGTATCCAAGCATAAAATGTGTGAACTCATGAGCGAGTAGCTTTGGTGGTCTGGAAAAGAGTTCTAAATTGAAACAAAGCATCAGAAGTCTCGTCATTACTACTTTTCTTTTTTATTTCTCTTACCTTGCTCAGGAATTGTATCAGCTCTTCAAACAAGTCACCACAAGTCAGGTCGCAGTCATAATTATACCACAAATCAACCATGAACGAGTGTTTACGAACCATCTGCACCAGACTTTCCAACAACAATTCACGTACTTCGCCTGTAATGGCCATCTGCTCCGAAGACGAATGGTTGCGACCTGATCGAGGGTAATCCGTCGACTTACCCAGGAACATATTCGGCGACGCACTTCGAACGTCCACGGTACCTCCTTGCTCTATCTCTCGTTTGGAAGAGACAAAGGTCACGTTGCCTTCATCGTCGACATTCACAGCTATTTGGCGGTTTCCGGGAGGAGACAATCGCTCAATTAAAAAGAAAATAAACAGTTCTTGCTGGAGTTTTAAATGAGGGCGCAACGTATCGAACACAGTAGAGATCACACGTAGAGATAGTGATAATAATGGTATCGAATCAGACTTTGCGAGTTGAAATACGTATTTACAGAAATCGTCCGTCACCAAAAGTCGCAGTGATTCAAAGCGTCCGATACTCTTACCTCCAACTTCAAATGCAACGTTTAGTATACTGAGAGCCATGAGTCGCATAGAATCGGTATGTTTATGTTCGTGGGGATTTAATAATGAGATCAAGACGCGAAGCAGTTCGCGAATAGCTGGTAATCCATAAGGTCGTAATGTGCCGGATTCAACGGCTTTTTATAGCAAGTTAATAAATTGAAACAATCAAGTTCTTTTCTTTATTACCAGCTGTCACTACAGGAGATGTAGTCTCTGGCGATGCGATTTGCTCTACCTCCTTCTCATCTTCGTTGCTTTGATCTTTTTCGGCTTCTTGTGGTTGCTCTTCTTCATTATTTTCATCGCTCAGGGTTGTTTCCTGTATTGTGGATTGAGGGGTGGGAGAAGGTGAAGGTTTGGGTGTGCACATATGGGGGTCAGCTGGCTCTTCATTATTGTTATTAGGGGATTCAACGAGTTGCCATTCATCATCCAATTCTTTCAACCTAGTTTAACTTATGAGCAACATGCATGAAAAAAAGTAAGATATCATTCACCTTTCAAATATGGCAATCACCATATTCATCATGACATGCTCAGCAGACCGTCTTAACATTTCTGTGTACAAGAAGAATATAAATCAGACAAATAGTATTTGAGGAGATGATATGAAAGGGTTACCACTGAGTCTCATCTGACAGCACATACTAAGTCCAGTTTCCATCATTTCACAAACAGCTTCATCACTTAATACTTGTCCACACTCGCTTGTGATAGTCATCTGTAAGACTTGTAACATTCGAAGTAATACAAGCTCATCCGAAGCAGCATCAGAGGCTTCAAACTTACAATGGGTCGCAGCTGAAGATAATGCATTCATGGCAGAGGAAAGTCTTGGGTTATTAATACCTATAATTCCATAATGCAAGAACTTTTCCACACTTCCAAGTGCAGTACCAGCAATTGGACCAGTTGTATTTCCAGAGCGTATTACTTCCAAGAAAGGGTTCAATAAGTTCACTGCATCCACATCCTCAACATCTGCCGTTCTATTTAGTGATGATTATTTTTCGACAATCCATTCTATGACTTTTACCAGTTACAGTTTCCATATAAGTTCTCAAGTTTGTAAATCCTTCCATTAAAGGGTTTTCTTCCTTAGTTGTTGCATCTTTTGTATTCATATGAGCACTGCGTAGGCCCATACTATTTCCCAATCCACCCATTCTTAACCCATTCACGCCCATACCAGACCAACGTGCATTTTTACGCATAGCACTGGTAACAGCTAAATATCAACTGTCAGCCCTTAAGCTTCATGACTCTCTCCTTTTTTTTTTTACCAATGATTTCAGCATTAATGAGTTGCGGCCAAGATAATTCAGATTTAATCTTGGTACGTTGTGTTGAGCTTGGCGTTATTTGTTCATCTTTTGAATAGTTGATTAAGGATCTCTCGGCATTCATTGCAAAGGGTTGTGATGCATAATTGGATACCATTGTATATATAAAAGAAAAAAGATGATGGCGTTTTTTTTTTTTTTTTTTTTTTTTTTTTTGTTTTTCTTTCTTTTTTTTCTTTTTTTGAAGTAGATTATCCGATTCTAATTACAACTTGCAAACAAATATTGAATCTATTCAAATGTTGCGAGTATTTATAAGTTTTGTATACAGTCAAAGTATTCCTTTTTACAAAATAAAAGTACTTGAAAGAAAAGAGATAAAAAATTATGAAAAATGCACACCTCTTTTTTTGGGATCAGGATTAAAATCCCGTTGTTAAGCAGAGAGCGCATTTTTTGCCAGCGTGGTACGTTTTAATTGTGTACTTGACAAAAATCCAAGTGAGCACATACAGAAAGGAAGATAAAAAAGAGACATATTAAGAATACTAGATTTAAGCGTTACATAACCAAGTTACCAGCTTAGTACCAAGAGGAGTGAATTCACTATGATGCAGGTAGTCCAGCTCTAAAAGAAGAAGACATATATAAGGTCACCTAGACCGAAAGGATAGAAGGTTTGAGAGATGAGGGGGCTGATGTCTTTTACTTTTCGTTTGTCTGGGAGCGTGTTCAAGAGGGGCCATAAAGTATCGGATTCAGCCAAGGGTGTTTGCATATGTAAGCACCAAATAGCATGAGATTTGGTAAGCGTTTCATTGGGATGATAGATGCACGATTTTGGAATACCACCAGGAAGTATGCCAGGCGTCACTGTAATAGTCGGCTGCTAATCCATCAATAATTCTTGAGTGTCGCATCTCTCTTTTCCCTTTTTCCTTCTGCATCTTTTTTACCCTCTTGACCATCAAAAAGTTTTTTTTTTGTACACTTTTCGCCTTCTCGAATTGACCCAGGCAAGTATTATATGTTCACTTGGGTCATTTTTAATTTTTATGAACTACAAATAAAACTTACAATTTAAATGTAGCATTAAACACGTATATTTTCGAGCTAGCGTATTATACAAATAATCTTGTTCTCTGTATAAATGACTTTGATTTCTACTAAGAATCTCCGCTCTTCTATTTTTTTTTTTTTTTTGCTATTGTTATACACAAGATCGTCATTGCTCTTGTAAACCCTTTGCGGTAATGTATTCGATCTGCTATTTGTGAAAAGCAATTGTGCTTAGCTGCTTGTGAACCCTAACAAGTCACTCAAAAAAAAAATATAGTGCTGTGTAGCACTACCTATTTTTATCATGTTCCTTTCATCATCATATGTATTTCTCTTTCTCTTTTCTCGTAATTTATTAGTATGAAACTAAAGTTATTCACTTTATTTCTTTTAGAGTCAATTATTTTATTAATAAGTATAGGCACATTAACATGTCATGTTGGTAAGAAGCAAACATACCGGTAAAGCTGCGGCAGTTACTGATGCTTTGTTTCTGAAAGTGCAACTTGTATTATTAAGTCAAATCCCAAATACAGGGCAATGGTGGCCTAGTTATAAGCCTGTAAAGTATTCATAATAACAATTTTAAAAGAGGGTGCTTGTTAGCTAATATCTCTACTAGTACACATTTTATTATGTCGGATCAATTGTTTCTATATTATCATCAACCACTCTCATATTACTCTTTTGTATTCCCTTGAAGTCATTTTGGATACACCGTATTGTAGCAACCATTAATTTAGCCTTGACAACCGCGTTTGCTGTTTATAACACTCTTGAATCAGGTGTGATTCCATGGACAGGAGCAGTAACAAAATCAACAACCATTGCTTCATCACCAGACAATAATCATTTGAAAGGGTTCGCTACTTATTGTGATAGTTATAGTGATGATGAAGGATTAAATACATTCCTTCGCTGCTGTAAAGTGTACATAGTATTGTCTCAGCAACAGCTTATATTTACTTGTATAAATAGGGATGACCAATGGAACTTGGTTAGGGATGATTATTTATGGATTCTTTTGGTTGCTGTTACTGCTTTACCTCATGATACTTAGAAACTCAGATTTAAATGAAGATGACTACGATACATATGACTACAAAAATGATGTGCCTATGGTTGATGGACCTTCTTCCTACCTTTTTGATGGTGATAAATCAAAAATAGGTTTACGACAATCAGCTGATGAACCGGAACAATCTAGTAGTATTCAACCATCATCTGCTTACCAAGAAGAAGAGACTAATAGTAATAAAGTATTAAGGGCTTAGGTTGTTTTTTTATTATTATTATTTACATGACATGTATGACGAAACAAAATTTTTATTTTTTGGAGGAGTTTAACAGCAACTTGATTTCCCTGGTTGTTGATATTCCTCTCTATTATTCTGATACAAGTCATTTGTTATGGTTCTATTCATGTCCTGTTCATACAAGTTCTTGACTAAAGCTTGTGTTAACTCGTAAAACACATCGTCGATACCTACACATAGTGTTTAACTCTTTCTCTCTCTTCTTCACCATGTATTTTTTTTTTTTTTTTTACCTTGATCATTTTTTGCGGATACTTCATGTACGCCATTTACAGCAGTATTTGTTAATCGGTTGCAGTATTCTAACACTCTTGAATAAGGTACTTTACGTTCTGACTCTAAATCACATTTATTGCCCACTACATGGATGATTAATTCTTCTTTTATATTCTTGTTCAACTCTAATATAAAATATCAGATTATTCAAACTGACTTGTCCCATTTCTATTTATACACTAACCTTCCATCCATGATATTAATTCTGTGAAACTCTCTTCAGATGTAATGTCATATACTAATATAGCTGCTGAAGCGCCTCGGTAATACATTGGCGCCATTGCTCTAAATCGTTCTAAAACCAAAAAAAAAAAAAAAAATAAAAGGGGAATGTGAATAGATATGTTTATGTGTATTTGAACATGATTATACCTTGACCAGCTGTATCCCATATTTGTAACCTTACACTGCAATCATCTATAAATCTACATTATTTGTATGAGTAACATTATTTATAGGTTTCAGTTGCTTAGTTACAGCTTTTTTGTCATAAATGAAGCCCCAATAGTAGAAGTACCATTTAGTGAAAATGTGTTTTTTACATATCGAATTGCCACTGATGTCTTTCCAACACCTATGTATTTATTTTTTATATTTTTTAGCTAAAATTATGCAATTTTCTTTCTCCCTAAAATTTTACCTAAAAGTAAAAAAGTTGGTAAACAACAACTCTGCTTTTTTATATTTTGTTTTGTTTTTTTTTTTTGTTTTTTTACGAAACAGTAATACAAATTAGTTACCTGTTCTTCCCAAAATAACTACTTTTGCTTCCAAAGTATTCATAAAAACCTTCTTTTAGTTCGATTGAAATTACAAAACAAAAAAGAGATGAAGAAAAAAAAAAAAGAAGACGAAAAACAAAAAAAAAAAAAAAAATTAAAATAAAATTATGATTTGGTCGTCGTATCACCCACCCAAAAGCCTTAATAAAAAAATAAACAAAAAAGCTTTTTTTTTTTCTGTACCTGAATGCACTTTATATATATTTTCATTGTTCTGTATTTAAAGATTTTCTCTAATTTTTTTTTTTTTTTTTTTTTTTTTTTTTTTATTATTTTTATTTCTGGCGTCATGTTGGAACCTGATTCGAAGCAAAAAGATATTACTCAAAGACGTAATCCGCGTCCTTTAATACCTGATCTTGACGTTCCTCCTGTAATTCCTCGTTGGTAACATTTTCTTGTGTTGCCATTAACCTTCTACTGTTGCTTAATATTTTAGTCATTGTTAGGTTTCACGCCATAGATAACCCAATTGCCACGAGAAAAAGAAGCTCTTCTAATCTACCTGCAAGTCCTTCAACTCCAAAACAAAAACTTTCTTCGAAATGGCTACCATTCTCAAAGCGTGATTCTGAAGCACTAGAAAAAGCTTACCAGGTACACATTATACTTGTCATCACTCTAGTATGATTAACTGTTTATTAAAAAAGAATAATGACGTGAGAGCAAAAGTGCCAGTGAATGAAGACCATTTATTCGAAGTAGATGTGAATCAACGAACAATAAGTCCGGTTTATTGGGAAGGTCCCGCTTATGAAGTACGTAGAGCAACATGGTTTATGCAAAGTGATGGCTGGGTGCCCTGTGAAGAAAACTTGGCTGAACAAATCGAATTAGGCTTCTAGTAAAATACAGTACATAATAATCCATAAAACTATTGATTTAATACTATCATATAGCAAACATAAACCCTATCATTCAGATACAAACAACAGCATTAAACTAACATCCACAGATGCCACAGCCGAGGAAGAAGTAGAAGAAAAAAAGCTAGAATTATCTCTATCCAAAGAATCCAAACAGTGGAATTTGTTAGGTCCTTATCTAGGCCAATACATAGTCTATACAGGCGAGGATAAGGCTTGGCTTTTATCGTAAGTCACTTTGCATAAAGTCGGGTTACACGCTCATGAGCCCTTTAGAAATAGCACCAGTAGTAAATTTGCTAAAAGCATCATCACTCGATTGACAAACAAGCAAAACCTTGGCGGTACTCGGCTTATTCGTGGATATCCCGCCGTCAAACAACGACTCTCAAAGAAATCTAAACCCAAGAAAAAAGAGGGAGAAATCACTTCAGAAGATGAACAAATAAAAGAGGAGACTGCTATCGAAATAGAAGACGAAGAGATGAATCACAGTGAAGAGGATGAAGTGAGAAAAATTGACCATCTCTTATTCGTCATTCATGGGTAAGAAGTCTGCTTTATTAACTATAAACACTCGATTAACTGTTGAATAGTGTTGGTCAAAAGATGTCTGAAAGAACAGGGCAAACATTTGTGCATGGTAAGATAGAGTTAACCAGCAGGAATAGACAAGCTTTTAACGGCTAGTATAGATGTCGATGTCATGAGAAAGACGTTAAAGTTGGCATTTCCAGCAGCTATGGCGACTTCTGCAACACCTTTAAAATCGAACGGGATTCAAGTGCTGCCTATCATGTGGAGACAGGATATCAAATTTGGCATGGCAGCAGAGGCAGAAGAAGGATATGAGGCTGACCTCGGAACGGTCGGTGTAGAAGATGGCTGTCCAACACTTGATGAGCTAACATTAGATGGTGTACCTAACATAAGAGCAGTAGCATCAGATGTTTTAATGGATGGTATAGTATATTCTTGAAGAGCGTTTAGTAGACTAAAAAACGACATTGCTAGTTCCACTTTATTTTACTCCAAGATATCGTGAAATGATGACACAAATTATATCCAGGGAAATTAACAGAGTGTATCGACTGTTTGTTGAGAAAAACCCAGACTTTTTGGAGCGAAAAGGCCAAGTATCCATCTTTGGGCATTCACTAGGGGTAAATACAATAATTAAAGGTTATCATTTCTTACTTATTATTGCATAGTCCATGCTTGCATTCGATGTTTTAACACTACAACCAGATACATTACCCACCTTTTTACCAAACCAAGAGATTGAAGAAACAGACAATAAAAAATTGGCTCCCCTCTTGTTCCCCATAAAGAACTTTTTTGCTGCTGGGTCGCCTCTTGGTGTCATCCTATTACTGCGTGGCTTCAAGATTGCATCACGAAAAGGTCAAAAGAACGCCTTATCAGACATCAAATCACCTTCACATACTTCCATCAATCTCTGTTATCCAGCAGTAGAAAACCTGTACAATATTTTCCATAAAGTAAAACAACTCTCAATTCTTTAGTCTCTTTTATACTGATTCTAGTTTTAGTCTGATCCTGTTGCCTATCGACTTGAACCGCTTATTGCTCGACATGCTGCTGCTAAACTGAAGCCCGAACCTATACCCTACATGAAAGGTGGATTGAAAAGTGTACTTGATGCTGGATATCATGTCGGCAGCGGTATTGCTAATCGAGCAGGAGCCATGTATGAATCTATCAAGATGGGCTTGACAACCAGTCTCTTTATGCGAGGTTTAGGACTGACACGCCAACAAATTTATGAGGACACACATCCAGCGAGCGATAACGATGAACCAGAAGAGCCGGTACAAGTTAAGTTGACGCGCGTTCGGTCGAACAGTGACCCTTCAAGTGCAGCTGATTTTGCAAAGATGAGAAAATCAGCAGCAAATAACAAGGCATTACCGCCATATTCTCAAGGTGCTAGGAAATTAAAAATGCTCAATGTGACAGGACGAGTGGATTACTGCTTACAAGAAGGTTTACTCGAAAACCCGTACCTAAGTGCATTTAGCGCTCATATGCAATATTGGAGGGTAAGACTATATAATGTAAAAAATGCTTTTTGTTTATTAATACTATAATAGGACCTCGATGTAGCAGCATTTTTAGTTAGACAAATATATTACAGTTAGATGATTAAAGAAAAAAAAAAAAAACCTAATTTATTTATATGTACATTATGCAGGAGTAATGAGTAGAGTTTGACTTTGAGCAGCACGCAGAG
Organism: Mucor indicus B7402; assembly: GCA_000697295.1. Lineage (NCBI taxonomy): Eukaryota > Fungi > Mucoromycota > Mucoromycetes > Mucorales > Mucoraceae > Mucor > Mucor indicus. Next base: position 1,295 of record JNEK01000990.1, on the reverse strand, counting down.
TGACACTGTATTTACCATGAAAAACGCCTAGGATTTCACCAGACCAAACATCTTTCACCTTGGCCACTTTTTCAATGCCGAGATCTGTAAACCGCACATAGATTTCATGACTGTATCCCAACATAAAGGGATAGGTGTGTGCATTGATGAGACACACATAAATACGACCATCATTTAACTTCTTCCACCATACTTGCTTTCTGTTTTGCCATACATTTCCAGATCCAATAGGACGAGCCATGATACCACTTTGATGAATTTCTAATATTTCTTTGTGGTTATAATATTCAAGGTATTTATCTGGAATCAGTCTTGGATCTGCTCCTGTGCAAAGGACAGAGGATACAATAGCCCAGAAGCTAATACATGTTTGACGCACGTCATCATTATCCAAACCATCGACACATTTACCATTCACTGTCATACCGACTAAACAAGCGTCTAAATCGACATAGAACCCACGATCGGCACCTACGACACCTGTTAGTGCCCATTTTTCGCAAGGTGTAATACGTTGTATGATACGGTGTGAAGACGTCATTGTTTTGGTAGAATAAGATTCAATGTCTACATAGACTCTAGCGCCGTTTGAGATATCAGCCCATTCATCTGCATAGGAGTGGTCAATTTGCCAAGATATTTCGAGCCAAATATTGTATTTCTTCAATGCATTGTACATCATGCGTGTACATGCTCTATTATCAGGACCGGTGTAAGGATAGTATTCGTTACCGCCTCCTGGACCGACGGCATCAAGTTTCACAAAGGAAACACCCCACTCATGGAATTGTTCCGCCATTGCATCATAATAAGCTTGTACAAGGTGGTTATGCTCATCAGGCATATAAGTTGTCCCTTTAAATCCACAGCCCTCTCGTCTAGAAGGGACAAGTTCATCTAGTGTACGATCCGTTCCCTTGATTTTTTTCTTTTGGTGAACTCCGTCTTGTCGGATTCCTGGTAACAAATAAATGCCTAATTTGTGTCCATTATTTTTTAGGTAATCAGCGATCGGTTTCAAGCCATTGGGGAAGACGTCTTTGCGGACAGACCATAAACCATGCTCGTCACACTCATTACACCTAAAAAAAAAAAACCTAGTTATGAACGCTATTTTAGAGAAAAAGACAAAAACTTACCATCCTGAATCAAGGTTAATGTATTCATAACTTGGCATTTTCCTTTTCATTGCGTCTGAAATGTCTTTAATCTGTTGCTCGTCAAACCTACATACTTTTCGCATAAATATCGCTCCCAACAAAAAAAAAAAAAAAAAAAAAAAAAAAAAAGGGTAA
>JNEK01000988.1:0-27820 GCA_000697295.1 Mucor indicus B7402 | reverse complement strand
GAGTTCGGAATTTTCTTTTTCCAACTTGTCCATCTTCTCAAGAATGTGGTGATGTTGCTGTACCTGTTCCTGAAGAGCAAAAAGTTGGTGTTGGAGTTGAAAAACCAGTTGCGAAAGTTGTTGAGAGTCAATAGGTGGGGTCATTGTATTCATTTTTGCTTGAATTACTGACAAATTTCAAAAAAGGTTGAGATCTTGAAATTGCAATGTTGAATTTCGAACTGACAGGGAAGTATCCAAGTGAGTTGAAACTTTTATGGCTTGAGTTATTAAAGAAAACGATCCAGGAACTGCTTTCTTTATGGTTTGTTGGCTGTTTTGGAGCTGGATATATCTTTTTTACTGCAAAAATGTCACGTGATACGCACTTTTTGATTCTGAAGGTGTCAAAAAGTTTGGAAAACGGGAAGAGATGCCTCGTTAGCTCAGTCGGTAGAGCGTTGGACTTTTAATCCAAATGTCAGGGGTTCGAGCCCCCTATGAGGCGCAAATTTTTTTTTTGCTTTTCTAATTTTCGTGAGACGTTTATTGCACGGATCAAGGTTATGGTTTTTACTCATCGTCAATGCTGTCGACTTCGCTAAGAGTAATGATGCATCCACATTTTTTCGTTTAGGTGGCTGATTTATATTGCTTGCTTGAAGGTGCAAAGGTAACTAAGCGTCTCCAATTCAGTTCTTATGTGTCGTATGCATGAAAAGCAGATTGATATTATAAAAACTGGCCCTGTTAGATTTTGTGTTTTTAGCTCCAGATGAATGGTAGCTGACGCAGCATTAATCTACTTTAAAGCTGTAAAAAGGTAAAGGATATTAGGAGAAAAAGAAGTAGATTGATTAGACGTCTGAAAAAAATTTTTTTTTCTAGTTTCTAAATTCAATGGCAGTGGGACAAATCGAAATCCTAGCCATACTTATTATCTGAATCAGAACGCGATATAATAGCCGTATTTTAGGACTACCAAAATGTGTTTTTTAGGATACAATTTAAATGACTGAAATTCTGTAGTAATAATAATAAATATAATATTATTATATTATGATGATGATGATGCTGCCGCCATCGTAACAAGAAAAGATTTGACATTTGCGTTTAACAAATTGCCATTATAATATCAAGCAAGTAATCAAAGCAGTTGAGTTTAGATCAACAGGTGCTCCTGAATTTAGTTTATACTAAAATACATACATAACAAAGATGATACTAATAAAGCCCCCAAACTATTTTGTTTCCTCTGCTTTTCTTCTTTTAGTCTGCCATTACTACTGTATTTGCTCGCAGACTGAGGCAAATACGGCGGGAACACACCTAATAGTAGCATAGTAACTTTTAGTTCGTTTTGGGTATAAGGTGCTCTCATCTCGGAACAAAGCTGTCTGGTTTATCTTGTATATATACATAATTTCCTAAAAGTAGCATTGAACTGTAATTAAAATTTTGGACTTTAACAGCTGAATTTCAGCGCCTTAGTTACGAAGTCATGTACGGTTTGCCCTTGTTGCGGGGACTACTGCTCTCTCTTCCATACAAAACAAAAGAAAGACCAGCAATGGCTTCTCGTATTCTCAGTTCTCGAGTTTCTGCTTCCATCAAACGTGCTGGTGCTCGCTTTCAATCCACAGTTACCGAAGGCAGGTTTTCTGCTGAACGCTATGCTGTCGAACACTATGCCGCAGGTAATGAATGTTGGTATCTAATTGTTTGCCCCATTCAGAAAAAAGATTTTAACAGAATGGAAGCAGATGCCACTGCTACCGGGAAGAAGATCTCCAACTTTATCGTCATTCTTGTGTAAGTTAAATGTGCCATTGTCAATACAGTTTATTTATTGTTTGATCCTTTGAAAGTTTCGCTGCTGCTGGTTTGAACACTTATAAACTTTATGAGGAGCGCGTTGAACACCAAAAGAACCATCCTTAAGAATGTATCAAGTACCCTTATATCAACTACCATAGCAGAGATTTTTTTGGGGGGCAAGGAATCTGTCTTTTTTGACCCCAATGTCAACCTTTCTGTTATCGACGAAGAATAAATATAAACTAAATTTAATCAAGCGAACTGATTGGCTACTTCACCATACGTTTTTTATTTTTTTATTTGTGAAATGCATTCGAAAAGAATGGTAGTAGACTATACTAAATTTTGTTTGTTTTGTTGTCAAAAATGCTTATTTAATTTCCACGATATTTATCATTCCTCCTTTTTCTTTCTTTAATTCATTATGAAATATACTAGTACCAGTGCATTATGCTTAACGATCGTAGTGATGCTAGTAAGAGAAAGACATGATACTCGGGGATATATTATATAATATACTTATTTCAATGCTACTCTCCCTTTTATTAGCTAATTACCACACTGTCTGTGATACATACAAGCAATGATTTGGATAGTCGTAGTATAGAAATCTCACCTTCTATTGAAATCAAAATGCAATGGCCACACATAGTAGCCATTGTCTTGTTCACTATTTGCATCTTTTTTACAACGCATTTACACTGGGTAAACAACCATGATTACAGCCTTATGAATGTATATAATTCCAACGGAATTCTTTATAGTGTTTCATACCATTTATCATATTTGTCTCGGGTCAATTGATATATTCTACTTGGCTACTACTTGACAAGGAAAGCTATATTAAAAATCAATTGGAATTATCTTGGGAGATCGCCTATGCAGAAGATTTATCTATCCTAAAACAACTTCAAACCCAATGGCACTGTCAAGGATTTTATTCTGTAGATGATCGTTCTGTAATAACAAAGGATATTTTCATGCATAGCAGCTGTTATCCTATTCTATCAGATATTTTTGGCTCAACAATCTATCTATGGGGCATAAAATTATGGTCATTTAAATTGATCCAGGTAAGCAGCAATCTTTGTACTTGTTATCTTTTAGAAAACTCTTGTTGAATATAAATATACAACAGTGGGTTACATTAGGTTTATTTTACATAATTTATATACGTTATGACAGCAATAAATCAAGCAGAGATCAAGAAAAAGGCCCTATTGTTTTACCTGAAGATGCTATTATTGAATGTATACCCATCAACAACGAAAAAGAATATTTATTTCACAAACAATAAAGATTTTTGGTTTTTTGTACTGTATATTGACTTAGACATTAGCTGAATCATAGCTCCAAATTCTTGCATGATTGTCACCTGATCCAGTTGCAAAAAGTGGTCTACCAGATGGACTAATGGCCACAGAAATAACTAAAATATATGTCAATCATCAATGTTTAGATACAAAATGTAAATCATAACTAACCTGAATTTTTATGACCCTGTAACATAAGCTGTGTTAAGCCAGTTCTAGGATCCCAAAATTGAACACCACGATCTTTTGAACCTGATACAACCCAGCGACCATCAGGTGTACATCCAACAGAAAGGACAAAATCTTTATGACCTGTAAATGTCATTTTACATGGCCCTTTACTTCTATCACGATCCATCACAAGGCCACGACCTTCGCTTGTGCCCAATTGCCATAATTTCAGTGTCTTATCCAAACTACCACTCACTAACATTTTACCATCAGGCATAAAGGCGACAGAATAAACGCTATCTTTATGTCCTTCCAATCTCTCACAAAGTATGCCTGATTGTGTATCCCAAATTCGAACCATCTTGTCCAAACTTGCTGCTGCAACAAGGCGACCATCAGGAGAAAATGCAACACTTGTCACACCAGGATCTTTTTGGTCGTGATCCGTAATACGAAGAACATGAAGACATTTACCATCCATATTCCATATTCTAGCAGTGCAATCACCAGAACCAGATGCAATCATACGGCCATCGCGACTGAAATCCAAAGAATAAATATCTTGTTCATGGCCTGTGAGAATAGTTCGAATACGTCTTTTCTGAATATCCCAAATCTAAAAATTAAACGCGTTGAGCACTGTCCGCTTTATTTTCTCATTCGACTTACTCTGATTTGCATATCTTCAGCGCCAGTAGCAAGATAGTTACCATCAGGACTGAAACAAACAGAGCGAATATATAAGTCGCCTTCCACCTTGATATTGTCATCTTGTAAGACGCTATATGAGAAATAATTAATCGCTACATTCAAAATGATGCAGTTTTCAGATACTTTACGCTACTCTTTGAGAGGTGGCTACATCGTAAATGAACGTAGCTCGATTGCAGCCAGCAGCTAAATAACGGCCATCAGCACTGAACTTGACACAGCATACAACACTTGGGTGCTCAAGTGTATGAACAAGATCAACTTTCAACTGACGAGGCGCTTTAGGGTTAAACAATGCAAACCAATCTTGACCTTCAACTTTCATGTTGGCTGGTACGCTTTCAGGGTCTACATCTGCCAGACCCGTACTATTAGCTGTAGATGGGCTAGACATTGACTTTTGTGGCGCACGTGGCATCATGGTAGTATTCTGAGGAGGTGTGTGTATTGTTTTACGTTTCAAATTAGGAGATTCCTGTTGTTGTTGTGGTGGTGGTGGTGGTGGTGGCCCATTTGAGCCACGGTAAGAGTTTCCATAGCCATTACCCCATTCTTGCCTTTGTTGCTGTTGCTGTTGCTGTTGCTGTTGCTGTTGTTGTTGTTGTTGTTGTTGTTGTGGGGCTGTATGTATTCCTCTAGGGGACTGACCATACTTTTGATTCACAGATGGAGGTGGCTGACTGGAGCCGTTCATGTAATTTGTTGGAGGGTTTGCTGTCACTGGAGGTTGGTTAGGGGGATAGCTTCCATGTGGGGGAGGTCCATTAGGCTGCTGTTCAGACATGTTTGGAGGAGCTACAAGGCCTTGTTGGCCATGAGCATTCATGATACCTCCAAAATAATTAGAGCCAGGTCCAATGTTAGGTGGTGGGGGTTGATGATTTGACTGGTGATGTGTTAAAGGCATACCTGGATGGCCACCTCTTGCCTCAATTTGTTGACGAAGCCTAGCAATTTCTTCTTCGTAACTATGCCAACGAGTTAAATCAAAGCCAATCCTAGACCTTATTATGAAATAAAAACTTACTGTTTCTTTTGTGTTTGCTGTGAGCGTTCAAGCTCTATTAAGTTTTGTTGGAAGCTATTCATTTCCGAAATTTGTTGATTAACTAATGAATTTGCAGTTAAAGTTAAGCGCCAGAGGTTACTAGTGGGTATATTTTTTTACTCTTGTGTTCAAAATCATCTCTCTGCGATTTGCAAACATATAATTCTTGAGCCAATTGATCGAATTCGCCTCTAATAGAATCTAGCATTTCTATTACACGGCTTTGTGGTGCTGGTACCATGGGTCGATGGTTATACACTGACATTGTTTGCTTTTTTTTTTTAAATGGTCAATGATGAGGCGCGTCTTTGAGATAAAGTGTGATTCTATTTTACCTATAGGTTTGTATCGTAATTTAGTGTTGAAATCAGATTATTTGCTAGGATTGTAATCAAAACTGCAATTGGAAAAAAAAAAAAGAGTGAGATGGAAAAAAAGGGTTTTTTTTTTTTTTTTTTTGAAAAAACAAGGGGTTTCTATAAAAACTTTACAATTCCCAAATTCACGCACGTACAAACAAAAAATTTTTTTGGTAACACGAGAACTACCAAATTTGGGCTTCTTTTTGAAAATTAAAATAATTTTCCGTTTACCCCCCAAAAAATATCACGCATCAACACCCAGTTAGAAATGAAGAAATTTTCTGGGGGGGTTAGCACCAACAAAATTTGATTGTATAAATAATGAAGCGCCAATTAAAATACTCGACCCTTCAGTTTCTTACAAATCATACAATCCAGCTTCTGGGCTTTTTTGACTGATGAAAGCTCATCTGACGATATAAATCTTAAGGACTTTGCGATTCAATGTGGAGAATTGGAAGCGTTTATTAATGCTAACGAAACTACAGAAGCCAGAGTTTTTGAGATGGAAAAGTTGTCACAGCTAACAAAACGCATGATGAACTTAATTTGAGAAGGACAATTATCAATACCTCACGTTGCGAAAGCATAGGGGATATCTCGTAGCTCTGACTATTATGGACTCTTCAAGGAATAAAATGATCAGTTGTATCAGCTAGTCTTTCTAAAAAAAAAAGGAGGGGCCAGCCGTTTAAAAACACTTTCCAAAGAAAACCAAAGTTTCTTATTGAATTATTTGACAAGAAGCCGACTGTTAATTTGGTGCTTGCACGAGAGGAGCTATTTAGACAACCTGAAGGACAGAAGATTTCTATACGTGGCCTTCACAAACATATAATTGAAACGTGTTGGCTTTTATTAAAGAATGAGACAAAGCGTACTCGCGAAAGGGATTCATTCTGTACTATTGAACTGCGGAATAGGATGACTTCCTGGTGGGAGAATGTGGATGCTGAATTCAAGGAACTGCGTCATTACTGATAAGATTTAAATTTTAATGCTGGCTTCTAGGGTAAAAAGTAGAATTAAAGAACACGTAGTAGCTGTTGGCAGCAGTTTCGGTTGATCACTTGGCCACTTTATACATTTTTGACAGCTTCATCATCAAACGCGGTAGACTTTTTCCATGAACCATTATCTGCCGAGGTGGTGGGGAAGAAAGATCTCTCAATCAACATAATTTTTTTAAATTTCGCCAGATTTGCATGCATCTTGACCCAATAGTTGGGTATAGATAATCTATGTGATAGAAATGACGGTCCAATCGAGCTCTTCTGCCAATTACGTGTAGTGTAAAATGTTTTACATTCATCGTCAAACTTACGTGGAAGTACTGTGGTTTCAAGCTTAGGAAGATCGAGAGAAATCTTGTGGAATGTTGTTTTATTGATAATAACTCTTGAATATGTTCGCTATCCAGTTGTTTGAAATTATTATATACATAAAAGCTTTTTTGATGTATTCTCAATGTGCACTTTGATTAGCAAAGAACAAAATGGTAAGTTAGCTGTTGCACATAGCTTCAGAACATGTTGATTGTGAGAGCGGTATGCTCGAATTAACTAGAACGCTAGTGATATCTAAAAATGGTGTTTTTCTTTGGAGTAAGCTAAGAAGTCGACAGGATGATAGAGTCAGAAGTTGTCCATTAATAATGAATATCTTAATTACAGTTAACACTCTGTTCATATGCTTAGGAAAAAAGACTTGAATGCCATTAAATTGATGTAATAGACATTAATTAGAGCATACAGCAGTAATACTGGCGTCTAATGAGTCACCAAAAACCTCCAGAACAAATATAAAAAACGGGGGGGATGCTCGTGACAATAATTAGAGTGCCCTTGCCTTATACAACGTCATTCTCATTCAACCAGGAAACAACAGCTATGGTATTGAAGTACATGACTAGGATCACTCTCAAGAATTTGCCCAAAGATATTCGGTCCCAAAGCCGACAGAGTTAAACCATGTCGAAAAGAAAGTCTTCTTCTTATCATTCTCCAGCAGAACAATCTCGTTTAGACAGCTAGCAGAAATGGAGAGAAAGCTGTTAGCACCAAATTGGGACAATGTCGATCAAATTTTTGCCAAATGGCTCAAGACCAGCCAAGAATCGGTGCTGATATTTCTACCGAAGTGAAATATGTACTAATTTTGAACTCTGTTTATAGAATTCTTATTGCGCACAACCCCATACATAGTGGTTCATGCAGACGGAAATATGATGTATGAATCACATATATAAAAAACTAAAGTATAGGTGCTAAACATAGGCTACCGTTGAAGGATATTTCAGCAGAGTCCTTGGTTGAGCTATCGAATATAAGATGCCGGGAGTAATTTGTTGCGCTTGTAAGAACACAGACCTTGTGAAGTTAGCAACTCTCATGTAAGATATTCTTGATGATAAAAACATGGTGCACTGTTGTAGTAGGCATTCCCCAAAACATTTTACTACAGGTTTATTAGTGACAGGTTCATCCTGCAGAATTTACCGATTGTAAATGTCAGTCTTAAGAATATACTGGTTGACTGAAGTGACAGCACTCCATTTACATGGTGGTATAAATAACGCTCTTTTTTATAACACGGGTGTCACGGTGTCGATCAATAATCGATAATTCAGTACTTCAATTACAATCACCTGGTAATTCTCCCTGTGAAAACATCACAGTTGAGTCATATCCTTCCCACGTCTATCATTACAGATACTACTAATGGTTGAATTTCTACGAGTCCTTACAGTAGATTTACAAAAGCATTTAGTTCTATGATTTTAAAGTTATCATATTAGATGTATGGTTCTTTATGGACAAGTAAATTTACAGTTCAATGTTTTGACGATGTGGCTTTCAAGTTCGTATAAAGAGACCAGACAATCAACCGAAACTGCTGCTCACAGCTGTTACATGCTCCTCAATTATATTTCATACTTTAGAAACTAACGTTAAGTAACGTACAACATTAGTTACTAAAATTGTTTACATGGAGTCGCGTAAAATAATACATTTTGATGAATAAGAACCACCTCCAAATCACGCGTCGTATAGAGAGGATGTATAAGAAAAATTTTGCTATTTTAACATTTTCGTGGAAGCTACAATCAGCTGATCTTTTGAAAACAGCTAAAAGAAGTTAGCTAAATACTTAAAGATTCTTTCGTAGCAGTTACAAAAAGGGCGATTAAATATAGTTTCAACTAAATAAGTTAAAATGTTAATGATGGAAAAAAAAAAAAAAAAATAAAAACCATGTTTCTATAAAAACTCTACCTTTACCTCTGTATTTAATCTTGTTATGATAGGAGGTGATAGACAATAAAATTTGAGCCAATCAGATTGACTATCGCTCACCAACAACTTAGGAGCACATCGCAGCCGTGTGACAGGTCTTTCTTTAGTTACGTGAAAATACAAAGACGCAATTAGCGATATGTCCCTAAAATAGAGGTAAGAAAAGAAGGCTATGTATGCGTAGATAACCGTCATCGGTGTGTCCGTAAAAAGGGATCTTCATATCATATGACTATAGTCTTTTTTGATGATGCCAAATAGTAATGTTTGTAGAACAACAAAAAAAAAAGCGAGAAAATCAGGCCACTTTTCCCCTTCCATGCCACGTTTTTAATTGCTAATTCATGCTAAAAGTGAACATGATTAAGGATTAACAACTAGAATCAGCTTTTGTTTAGCACTAAGCTACTGCTAATTATAGCCAGGGCGTTGAAGTTATTTTATGCGAATATCTTTATTGTTATATAAAGACGCGTCAAAGGTATTTCCTATCATCAAATTAATACGAAAACTACATTAGGGCATCAAAAGCATCAAAGAGCTCACTGGCTTGCTCATTTCATCCTTTCAAGTACGTAAAATCAATAAAACTAGAATAAGTAGTTTGCGACTAATATACTGCAGAATGAATCTTATCTCTTCAACGTTTGTTTCCTTGTTTCTTAAAAGCTGCATGGCCAATGTATTGAGTTATCTAATGTCTATTTTTTTTTTTTAAAAAAAAGAAACAAATGCATATAGCCTCATTTAAAACGCCTTCTAAGGTTCTGTTGACCAAGAGAAATGGTGGTTCCTTCAGTTCAAGTTACATTTAATACAGTTTCCTCAACTAAAATGTTATTCATAAACACAAGGCATAAAATCTTTTTGCTTCTTTAATGATGTCACTACCTCTATATTTGAAAGATATGTGTTATTCTAAATAACATCTCAAAGACCTTATACGAGACTTATTTTCACGACTTTGCTGTTAACCTTGGGGCAATACCATTACCAATAACAACAACAAGATTGTTTCCAAGAGCAGCCGCCCCATTAAGCTTTCCCCTTGATTTTTAAGGAGTTGATTTTGACATTTAAAATTTCTTTGCTTTTTTTTTTGATAAACTTACTATTTCTTTCTTGCTTTTAATCTTTGTTATTCCAATCATGTTAAACAATCATATGTCTAACGCTATTAAAAGCCAGCGTCAAATGCCTTTCCCCAGCATGTTTGCTGCTGAAAAGTAAATAGATATATGTTACATTCAATAAAGCTTTTGTATTTTAATGTTTATCATACTAGTTACTACAATTCACCGCCTCTTACAACTATTAGCCCAATATCTAGACCTCAAGTATTAACGCCTTACTCGAATTATTATACAATAGTACCTCCTTCGCCAAGTTATACTACAATTTCTCAGCCTCCATCCTCTACTTCTTCAAGGTAAGCGAATTTTTATTTTCGTCTCTCTGCTAGCTATATACGGATAAGATGGGTCCGATCAATATCACTGTTTGTTTACAGTGTAACCCACGCTATGACTGCATTGAAATAAAATTTCAAAGTTTGATTTGTACTCACTTTTAATACATAGTACTATCCGATACTTCATATCTCTTCAAGGTATGTGATCAAGTATTGTTACAAAATATATCATAGCTAATGTACAAACATGAAATATATAGCACAAACAGCAGCAAGTCAGAAAGCAAATGACCTCCCATTGACCTACTTGAATAAAGGTAAGTTTTAGATCGGTATAAATTATAGCATATTTGTTTATATTTTTTCCATAATAGGCCAATATTATACCATTAACTTAAAAGATAAAAAACAGTATGACGGTGAAATCAAGAGTACAATTGCCATTTCTTTTCACGATGAAAATCAGAGGACTAGTGCAGCTGACTACTGGAAATATTGGTTGGCTCAACAAAATAATGCAAGTAACCCCAAAGCAGTAGAATTAGGTAAACAAATAAGCATTCTGCAATTACAAATTATTAGCTTGTAACACTTGAGTTTCTAGACGCTCAGACATCTACCGGAATATGCATAATTGAAGAAAAACAATTCGATCGGGTTTCATTTAAATGGAACGGGAAAGAGGGCGCCACAATTAATGTATGTTTCAACTGTCTCTCCACAGACTTTTCAAGAATCAAGGGTGTGAAAGGAATTCCACTTCGTTTACAGGTAGAAACTGTACCGTTAGATTCTTCTCAAAGCACGGAAACAACATTTTGTCGAGTCAAATTATACAGAGACAAAGTATGCTATTTTTGTTAAAAATACGTATAAGTATTAACCATTTTTGTAACATAATAGGGAGCTCAAAGAAAAAATAAAGATGATGCAGAACATATTGAGCGTCAAATGAGAAAACTGTATAATGGCGATCTCTCACTGCATTTTAAGCCAAACACGTCTCCCGTCACATTATTTACAGAAATCATACCATCTCATGAAGAAGTGGTACCACCTTCACCTTCTTTTATGCCTTTACCCTGCCCACAGTCACTTCAACTGCCTCTTCCTACTTCCATGAAAAGATCGTTAAGCCAATCGCAAAGTTCTATTGATTACGCGGTTTCTGCTGGAGTTAGCATTATGACCCCTTTAATCAAGCCCCAAAGAAGACGCCGCATAGCAAGTAAGTTTCTGTACAAGAACTCTTGTGCATATGCATCTACTGACTTTTTCAATATTATATAGAACTTAGTCTTTTTGTCAAGTTCCATGGAAACAATGTTTACAGAGCCATTTATTTAGAATGCTTGACAGTAAAAGAATTCATTGCAAAAATCTCTCAGCGAATGGAAATAAAAAAGCCTATTGCTAACGTGTTCCGCAAAAAATTAAACAGCAAAAGACCCCTTCTGGTTAAAGTAGATGATGAAGTTATACAAGATTTAAAAGAAGAGCAAGATATGTATATTGAAGCAGACGAGCACTCAGATTCCATTGATTTAATCTTGAATTTTTAAATAAAGTTTTTATCTACATGATTAGATTTGTTTATTGCTTTGTGACAAAAAAAAAAAAAAAAAGGGGGGGTGTTTTTTTTTTTTTTTTTTTTTTTTCGTTGTAGGGCAAAAAGTTGTTCTAAATTTATTGACCACCCATTTCCTTGGCAAGTTCTTCAGCACGCTTTTGAACATCGTTGATATCACCTTGCATGTAGAAAGCAGATTCAGGTAAAGCATCGTGCTTACCAGACAAGATTTCCTTGAAAGAACGGATGGTATCAGTGAGCTTGACAAGACGACCTTCGTAACCAGTGAAGACTTGAGCGACAGCGAAAGGTTGAGACAGGAAACGTTGAATCTTACGAGCACGTTCGACAACGAGCTTATCTTCTTCAGAAAGTTCATCCATACCCAAAATGGCGATAATATCTTGGAGGGACTTGTAGTTTTGGAGGATTTGTTGAACTTCAGTGGCAACTCTGTAGTGTTCTTCACCGACGATACGGGGATCGAGGATACGGGACTTGGAATCGAGAGGATCGACAGCGGGGTAGATACCCAATTCAGCAATAGAACGAGACAAGACAGTGGTAGCATCCAAGTGAGCGAAAGTAGTGGCAGGAGCAGGATCGGTTAAATCATCGGCAGGGACATAGACGGCTTGGACGGAGGTAATGGAACCGTTCTTAGTAGTGGTGATACGTTCTTGCATACCACCCATATCAGTGGAAAGAGTAGGTTGGTAACCGACAGCAGAGGGAATACGACCCAAAAGAGCGGATACTTCGGAACCTGCTTGAGTGAATCTGAAAATGTTATCAATGAAAAGCAACACATCTTGACCTTCATCGTCACGGAAGTATTCAGCAATAGTCAAACCAGTCAAGGCAACACGGGCACGAGCTCCTGGGGGTTCGTTCATTTGACCGAAGACGAGAGCACACTTGGAGTCACCATCGAGCTTGATGACACCAGTTTCAATCATTTCGTGGTAAAGATCGTTACCTTCACGAGTACGTTCACCAACACCACAGAAAATGGAGTAACCACCGTGAGCCTTGGCAATGTTGTTGATCAATTCTTGAATCAAGACAGTCTTACCGACACCAGCACCACCGAAAAGACCAATCTTACCACCACGAGCGTAAGGAGCCAACAAATCGACAACCTTAATACCAGTTTCAAGGATTTCAGGAGTAGGGGATTGGTCAACGAATTCGGGAGCATCAGCGTGAATGGCACGGTGTTGCTTAGCACCAATGGGACCACGTTCATCAATGGGTTCACCAATAACGTTAATGATACGGCCAAGGACTTCCTTACCAACAGGAATGGTGATAGGAGCACCAGTGTCAACAACCTTTTGACCACGGACAAGACCTAATCATAATTGTCTTATCAGATTATCTCAACTTGGAGTTATAGAATCTTTTTTTTATACCGTACCTTCAGTACCATCCATAGCAATAGTACGGACAGTGTTTTCACCCAAGTGTTGAGCGACCTCAAGAACAAGACGGCCACCAGAGAAATCTTGAACTTCAAGAGCGTTCAAGATAGCGGGTAATTGGTCTTGTTCAAATTGAACATCGACGACAGCACCAATGACGGAACTATACAATAAGATGAATATACTGAATGTTGTTATTGATGTGAAATTGAACATACCGAATTTGACCAGCGCTGGCAGCAGTGGCGTAAGTACGAGCTATGCATTGAATAAGAATTACTACAGAAACTTTTATTCAAAGATCAAGTAAAATTACCTGAAGAAACAGCTTGAGAACGGAAGGCGCTTGAAGCAACGCGACCGAGAGCACGAGAAATAAACATGGTTAAGTAAAAAAAAAAAAAAAAAAGAAGCGGGCTGTGGATCTCAATCCCTTCACTTTACCCCTCCCTAACTATTTAGCTCGTCGCTGGGGGACGGCACTGAGTATGAATTTCATTTAACCTTTTCAAACCACTAGGGGGGTGGCGCTAACAGCCTGAGTGCGAAAATTGACATAGCTGTGGAGAATACTTTTTTTCAAAAAAAATTCTTGCACAAGTAGACAATGATTTTGAAGCTATTTTGCTTGAAAGAATAGCAGAATAAATATCCATTTTATATGCTAAACGTATTCTTCACACTTTTATGAGCTGTAATTTTGTGTAAATGCAGTATGTTTTCTTCTTGAAGTATTGTTTAATTTGTGATCAAAAGCGAGAAATACTAGAACCACCTAAAAGTTTTTTTTTTTTCTTTTTTTGGGGGGGGACTTGGCAGATATTCTGTCGACGTCACCTATGTGTGTGCCTTATTGAGAGTCAATTATGTCTTCTAGTTATTCTGAGCAAAAGACTTATTTTTTTTATTTCTTAACTGAAAACATTATCAACACAACAATGAACGTTCTCGCCAGATCTGCCCGTGCTGCTGCTAAGCCTTTGGGTATGCTTAATTTACGAAACTAAAATGAGACTTGTTCGATTAAATGTATAATTTGTTTATTTTTTTTAGCTCGTTTCTACGCCACCGAAGCTGCTGCTTCTGAAGCTCTTCGCTTAACTTTTGTTGTTCCCCACAAGGTAATAATTAACTTGTGCGCTATATAATTTTGATCTAAATTTACCTTTTCCTTTTTGTAAAAAACAAAACTGAAGGCTCTCTACAAGGCTTCTGATGTCCAACAAGTCAACTTGGCTGCCACCTCTGGTGACATGGGTATCCTCGCCAACCACGTTCCTTCTATTGAACAATTGAACCCTGGTGTTGTTGAAGTTATTGAATCTGCTGAAGTTACAAAGAAGTTCTTTGGTAAATATAAGATGAGGAACATCGTAACAAACTGTCATTTATTAACCATCCCCTGCTATGTTTTAGTCTCTGGTGGTTTCGCTACTATCAATCCTGATAACACCCTCAACATCAACGCCGTTGAAGCATTCCCCCTTGAAGAACTCTCTCTCGAGGTAATAATCTGGTAGAATTTTTTTTTTGATTTAAGAGTATTGATAATCTTCATTTCTATAGCGTGTTCAAGCCGGTCTTGCTGAAGCTCAACGCGAAGCTGGTAATGCCACTTCTGAAAAGGATAAGGCTGCTGCTAAGGTTGAAGTTGAGGTTTATGAAGCCCTCCAATCTGCTTTGTCCAAGTAAATTGTATAGTAATATTGTAATCCTTCTTCTATTGTTTCTCAAGAATAAAGAAAAAAAAAAAATGATTGAGAAAATATTGTAGTGAAAGTCGAAAAAGAAATATATTTGACACAACTATTGAAATGTGCCTCCCTTTAGTAATTGGGTCTACTCGTCATTCAGTACAATCGGATTACTTTAGTTATTATTCAACTGCATTGTTGCAAATGCTTATGAAAAAGATGTTGGGCGGATAAATATTTACTTATTTTAGTTGTCACGACAATCAAATTTCAATGTGATAAACTGTCAAGGCACTCCTTCAGTTACTCAGGTAAATGTACTAGTGCATTGCAAGCTGTTCCTGGATTGATATCTCAGGCCAATATTGATGCAAACAAATAGACTATATGCAACCAGGCATAGTTTTAAGCTCCAATCAAGATTATACCTTCTTGGCGAATGTAATAGTTTTGAATATCCGAAGCAATCGTATTAAATTCGATCTTCATATCGTTCATGTAATAGTATTTGTTATTGTGGGTTGTTTTGAGTTTTTTTTTGTCAACTACTTTATTTTGAAAAAAAAAAAAATTCCTTCTCCAAATCGTCAACTATGGGACACGAAGATCAAGTGTACGATGTAATCGTTTGTGGTGCAGGACCAGTTGGCTTGTTTTTTGCATATCAAATGATCATGAAGGGCCATTCAGTGTACGTTCTGGATCAAAAGTCATGCCCTACAAAGCAAAGTAGAGCATTCTTTGTAACTGCACGTTCGATGGAAATGTTTGAAAACCATGGTATAGCAAAACACATTTTAAAAAAAGCCTATATATTACGTGGTGCCCAATTGATTATAGAAGGAGCTGAGGTGAGCCTTTAGCCATTGCATGAAAAAAATCCTCGATTGATTAACTTTAATTTACATAGATGAATTCTGTAGAACCGGACGAAATGGTTGAAACTATATTTCCACAGCTAACATGTGTTCCTCAGTCAGATACGGAACATGTAATTGCGTCATTAATCGAACAAAAAAATGCCATTCATTGGAATACAAAACTTGTAAAATACAGCGTATATGAAAGCGGGATATCAGCAGTCATTGCTGTAGATAACGGGAAAAAAACGCAGGAAATCAAGGGAAAGTACATTATTGGCGCCGATGGTTCACATTCGATAGTTCGAAATCAAGATAAGAGTTGGAAGTATGAAGGCTATTCATCAAATATACAGTTTGCATTAGCTGACATTGTGCTTTCCGGCCGAGACGTTCACATGGTAAAAGACAAATATAATATTTTCTATCATGCAAAGGGCATGTTCTTGTTAATACCTATCAATTACAACCGTCATGATAAAAGCAAAAATTTATTTCGCATCATTGCAAATACAGGAGTCTGCGAAAAGGCTGTAAAAACAAAAGGAGATGACGCTGTCATTCACGGTATACCTGAGAATGACCCTTATGACTTATCCATGGAAGAAATTAATTCGATATTAAAAACGAGAGGAGAGTCTTTGGACTTATCTGCAAGTGATCCCCAATGGAGAACTCATTTTTACATCAATGAAAGAAAGGCCAACGGGTTTAGACGCGAAAGAGTCTTTTTGATTGGAGGTATTCTTTGAGAAAACAGTGTAATTTAAGTGTAAGTTAATTTTTTCTTATTTGCGTAGATGCAGCGCATTGCCATTCGCCAGTCGGTGGTCAAGGTATGAATTTAGGCTTACAAGATGGTAAAATTACCCTGAATTGAAGACCTGGGATTGCTTTAACCAAAAACGCTATATAGCTGATAACTTGGCTTGGAAATTGTCCTTAGTATTAAAGGGGCTATCAACTAACCCTGATTTACTTCTTGATTCATATACTAAGGAGGTAAGTTTCTTTTCTTTTTTTTTTTTTTATTGTTGGAGGTCTTGCTGGTATATGAAGAAATACTAAGTAATTCACTGTAGAGAGAACCTATTGCAGAGGAGGTGATACGAAGATCAAGTAACGCAGCGGAACTAACAATGGGAGTCGATTTTGTAGCAGGTAAATACACATATTATATATGAGATGCCACATCTAAAATAATTAGCAGCAATATTTAGATATTTCGTCTTTTCTTTGAACTCTGGCAATTCAAAAGCAAAAGCAAATGGAATGTCGCATATGCTTCAGGTAATAACTAAGCATTGTTTTAGTATAAAAGTCACTAATATAACATAAAGCTGCACTTGACTATTGACGGTGCTTCCCCATTAATTGTTAAATCACACCCCTCCTTGATCAAAACTGGGGCATTTTTACCTGAAACCGCGCTGCTGCTCAAAAGATCATTAAACACAGAATCACCAATGTTAGACAGAAAGTCGTTACATCAAATTGTCCACGCTTCTGGAAAACATATAGTTCTATTAGTAGCCACACGGCCAAAGATATATGAACCCTGCTCATTGGTAGCAACCTTTTGGAGAAAATTTCAAAATAACAACAACGTAAGACCACTTGTCATAGAATCTGTTTGGCATGTTCCTGAATATGACTTGGCAGAAGAAATAAAGAGGGAAATTGAGAATTGTCACAAAGATGATCAAGAAGCCATTGTCGCTGCTGAGAGAATGGAATCCGAAAACTTCTGGATAGAATACCATCCCTCACATACGACAGACTCAATTACACAGCTGGTAGGGCTTCAGAATATATTCAATAATAATATGACAGGGGAATTGCCTCCCACAGCATTACTTATTATTCGACCAGATCTGTATATAGCCTATTCTATGTTGGCAGAAGATGAAACAGATATTGATAATGCAATGTCTTTTTTGCATACCTATTTGAAATAGTAGAATGCTACAATAAATTTTATTGATAGAGTTGTCTATAATGTATTTCTAATATATAGTACGAATTTGTACTTGAAGTGCTCATGGGTTTGATACCCTCTAGGTACACTTTCTTTCAGAAATGCTTCCAGTTCGTCGTGGCTAGCTCTTCGAAAAGTGTTCGGGTCAATTTCTGGAATAAAAGTGTCACAATCAATATGCTTTGAACTGTAAATGTCTGTAATCAATACATGTGTGCATTCTGGCAATGAAATGCCTTGTCTATAAATCTGCTCCCCGCCAAGTAAGAATATACGCCCATCCTCTTTTACTTTTTTGCTAGCCACATCTAAAGCTTCATCCAGGCTAGTCACTAGCTCACAAATTGGTGAATTATCTCTATCATGTGCATGTTAGATGCAATCGTCAAAAGCTTTGAAGAGTACACGGTTTACACTTTATATTCTGGATTTCTAGAAACGACAATATTGTATCTATTGAATAAAGGCACAGAGCACATAGGTCTTGACTCATAAGAGCGACGGCCGATGATGATGGTATTAGTCCATTCAGTTGTATCATTATAAATGCGCTTTTGATCACCGTATGATTTTGTCGTAGTATTTTCAAAAAACAACCAATCTCCAGGAATGCTCCATGGTAGTCCATTTTCATAACCAATACCACCATTTTCGGCAAGCGCAGCTGCCATAAAAACAAATGGCTTTCTTTTAGTCATCTATTAAAAGTGGATCAAAATATAAAAAGTCATTAATAAAAAGCAAGACAACACTCGCCCAATGTAGGGCAATCAAATTTTTGAATTTCCTACTTTAAAAAGAAGCCGAGAAAAAATCCTGCTTTTGACTATTCTAATACCTGCATGGGAATTGGAGCTTTCGTCGGTCATGTAACTAGACGATGATGAAGTAGAAGAACAAGCATTGTCTATTAATAGCTTACTTTTGATTTGCGTTTACCTATATTTTCAATATAGCAGGTGTCTTTATGGCATATGAACGACAATTTTACCCTTTATCCATATAAAGCAAAGAACAGAGAAACAATAGGGGTACCAATATAATCTTTACTGCTTCAACGGTGTCTGCTATATGCTGTAAAAATGCAGCGAATCTTTTGAGTTCCAAGTTAAATATATACAGTTTTTGCACTTTAAATCCAGACGATGTTAATTTTTTTCTGGACGAATTAAAAATAATTTTTAGACGTGTAGCTTACCTTTTCTGGATGAAGTGAAAATGGAAATAAGACAGAAGAAAATCAGTTTTCGGACAAGTTCAAAATAAAATGTATAGATACCTTTGTGGTATTTTGGATGCTCAATTTTTAACAACTATGTAATTGCCCGCAAGACGAAGACGATTCAGTCTCTAGTATTTTCTTTTGATGGGATTTCTATATTTCAAACAGTTAATTTGTGAAAACTAACAACATTTATTTAGATCCAACAAAACGCGATTATTCATAAAATGAGCTAATACTCATACCTACTAATATGTATAGCTGTTTACAATAATTCAGTGTGATCGTGTTTAGAAAAGTATTAGGGCTCCTGAATTAAAATCGGTAGTGTCGTAGTTTGAACTTGTGAAATCTATACAATAATCAATGTTATTTACGACCTGTAGTATCATATGCAGTGTAATGTCTAATACAATACTGTGTAATAAATCATTAGAGCTAATAATAAGACCAGGCTTTAGATACAGCAAGAGAAAAGGTTCTACCTTGATCTCAGACTATCTTATTTTCCAGTTAATGTCCTTAGATCAACAAATATGCGTACAGTTTATGGTACTTGATAAAAACTATCTGTGTTTATAGTATTCATATCATTATTCTAACCTATTGAACTTACAAAGCGTTCATTACGCACTTCGTTTATTCCAGCCTATATCGCCATCGATATATTGATAACAAATTATTACGTACTTGGATCAAAATCTTTCAAGGAAGAAAAGTCAACCATTTGGCAGAAGGTTTTAATATGAAGTATAAAGCATTCAAAAAACAAAACTCTTTTTATTTTCAAGGTATGCTACTAACAGATGTGTCGGCGCTACTGTCCTGGAACAATATTTCGACTCTGGACGCCACAAGAGCAAATTAGATGAGCTCAGTAGCAGTAGTAAAGAAAAAAAAAATTGAAAAGATAATTGATGATGAGCACGAATTCAGATATATCGAGAATCTTACAAAAGAGCAACTGAAAAGAATCATAGGTCAGTGTTTACTTATTGCTCCAGGACGTCGGGACATACTATGTTGTATGAAGGAAACAAGCAGAGTACAAAACAGAGATACTCTGGCCGCTCTCAATTTCTGCCACATTCTTAAATCTTTAAGAAAGACCCGAAAGATTTGAAAGGGCAACAAAAAAAACGAGAGAATAGTGAAGAAGAGTCAATTAGAAAAAGGAAATCAAAAAAACAACAATCATTATCCTCTATGGTCAAATATTGCAGGTAAGCCAAGCCATCATTCAAATTTTATTTCGAACCTGTCTGATCACCTTTTGTCTTTTGTCTAATTTCCTTTTTGACTTTGTCCAAAAAAAGGTAAACTAAATGTCTGAAGTTTAATTTTGATTCGTCCAGAAAAAAACTAACATCGTCTGAACTTAAAATAGAAATGCTGTATTTTATTCAATTTGCGACAGTATTTTTACAAAGTGTTTGAAAGTGTTGCTCTTTTAACTTCTTTCATCTCAACTTGTCACTTCTTTTTAATTAGCCTGAAAAAAGCTTAAAAAGTCTCTCAATCAAGTAATTAGTAGATTTTTATTTTATAAACAACAGCCTTTGTATAAACCTTTCATCCGAGACAATTTTTTTAAAAAAAGATGGCAACCGACCTTTGCTACACGCTTGTATATCAAGATGACGCGACTGAAGCTCCTTCTCTTCAAGAGTTTCAAAGAGCTTTTGAAAAAGGCTCTGATGAGACACGTATTGAAACAATGAAGAAGCTACTTGTTATCATGCTCAATGGTGACCCTATGGAAAAGCTTTTATTACATGTTATTCGATTCGTTTTACCTTCCAGAAATAAGCAATTAAAAAAGTTGTTACAATTCTATTGGGAAATCTGCCCAAAGACGAAACCAGATGGAAAACTCAAGGATGAATTTATCTTAGTTTGGTAAAAGCCGAAACTGAAAGAGCTACAACTAAAGTGCAATTTTACTAACATAGCTTATTGTAGTAATGCTCTCATGAATGATCTTCAGCATCCTAACGAATACATTCGAGGCTCAACCCTTCGTTTCTTGTGCAAAATCAAGGAAGCCGAAGTTCTCGAACCACTTGTACCTTCCGTTAGAGCTTGTTTGGTAAGTCAATTCTTTTAAGACTCTTGGCACTCGTTTATTTACTTTCTTTTTTATTTTGTCAGGAACATCGTCATTCTTATGTTAGAAAGAATGCTGTATTTGCCATAGGCTCAATGTACAAAGCCTATGATCATCTCTTTCCTGATGCTCCTGAAGTTGTCCACAACTTTTTGATTTCGGTAATTGTCGTGTTGATACAGCATAGTGTTTAGTTTCTAATAAGCGGTTTACAACGATAGGAAGCCGATATGACATGTAGACGTAACGCATTTGTTGTCCTCTGCAACATTGACCAACCTCTTGCGGTTCAATACTTATTGCAAGTAATTGAATCTGTTTCTACATTCGATGAACTATTGCAATTAGCGGTTATTGAGTTGATTAGAAAGGATTCCAAGCAAAATTCTGCAAACAAGGTAAGCCTCGGCTTTGATTTAAAAAGAGCAAAAAAAAAAGTGTTGACTTTTGAGTTTACAATCAGGCAATTTACATACGAATTTTATCTGAACTTTTGACAGCAGCTTCACATTCAGTTAAATATGAAGCTGCTGCTGTACTTTTGTATTTAACCACTAGTCCTGCCGCTGTGAAAGGTAAAACATATTTGTTAGTAATGGTAATAGCGACTGATTAACTTGGCTATGTAGCTGCTGCTTCTTGTTACATCGAACTTATTGTAAAGGAATCTGACAACAATGTCAAACTCATTGTACTTGACAGACTTGAGGAAATTAGAAACAAGCATGATCGTGTTTTGGATGATTTGGTAATGGATATTCTTCAAGTGTTGACTAGGTAAATGGATATCTTTTTTTACGAGGATAGTTGTAGCTGCTAACCATGTAATGATAGTCCTGATATCGAAGTTCGTCGCAAGGCTATTCGAATTGCTTTGGAAATGGTTTCTTCAAGAAACGTCCAAGAGGTTGTTCTTTTCCTTAAGAAGGAATTGACCAAGACACAAGACGATTCCTATGAAAAGGTAACATTTACACTGCATTTCTTTTTTTACAGTGATATTAACCCCCACGCTTTTTTTTTTTTTTTAGAATAATGAATACCGTCAACTTTTGATCCAATCTATTCATACATGTGCTATCAAATTCCCAGAAGTTGCAGCCAATGTCGTTCATGTTCTTATGGAATTCTTGGGTGATTCTAACAACCCTGCAGCTGTTGATGTTGTATCGTTTGTTCGTGAAGTAGTAGAGAAGTTCTCCGGATTAAGAGAATCAATCTTAGAGAAGTTATTGGATACTTTTGGCGATATGAAATCCGGAAAAGTATTCCGTGGTGCTCTTTGGATCATTGGTGAATATTGCGAGGATATCAAAGAAATTGACAATGCATGGAAACAGATCCGTCTTGCTTTGGGCGAAATTCCTTTATTAGCTTCTGAACAGAAATTGTTGGATGCTGCAGAGGCTGCTGATAATGACGACGAAAAGGAGAAAGACAAGACTGCTGTTCCTTCTGGCGTTGCTGCTCCTCGTCGTATCCTTGCAGATGGTACATATGCCACCGAAAGCGCCTACACTGAAAGT
Organism: Mucor indicus B7402; assembly: GCA_000697295.1. Taxonomy (NCBI): domain Eukaryota; kingdom Fungi; phylum Mucoromycota; class Mucoromycetes; order Mucorales; family Mucoraceae; genus Mucor; species Mucor indicus. The sequence goes on along the minus strand of JNEK01000988.1, from coordinate 5,330 downwards.
TCTGCTGCTGCTGCTAGATTAGAGGCCGTTAAAGCTTCCAAGAAACCACCACTCAGATCTCTTTTGCTTGCTGGCGATTATTTCCTTGCTACTGTTCTTTCAACCGCTCTCACAAAATTAGTTCTTCGTTATGCTACTCTGGCAGAAGATGCTACTCTTGCTAATTCCCGTAAGGCTGAAGCTATGCTGATCATGACTAGTATTTTGCGTATCGGTCAATCAAAGTTTGTTGCCTTTGAAATCGATGAAGATTCTTATGACCGTATTATGCAAGATTTGCGTGTTGTTGGCACAGCTGGTCAAAATAAGGAAATTGATACAGTCTATCTTCAAGAGACACGTGAAGTTTATGCTAAGCAACTCCAAGCCGAAGAAAAGCGTTTAGCAGACGCTAAAGCAGAAGATGATGCTGGTGTACAAGTGCAAGTCGATGATACCATTGTGTTCCGCCAATTTGCCAAGAAGTCTGGTGGCGTTGCTGATGAATACGATCAAGATCTCTCCCGTGCCGCTGGTACTTTGGACAATAAGGATGATTTGATGTCTAAATTAAACCGTATTGTTCAATTAACTGGTTTCTCCGATAAGGTGTATGCTGAAGCTGTTGTCAACGTCCATCAATATGATATTTTAATGGATGTTTTGATTGTCAATCAAACAAATGAAACCTTACAAAATTTGACCGTTGAATTTGCTACGTTGGGTGACTTGAAGCTCGTCGATCGTCCTGCTACACACAACCTAGCCCCTCATTCCTTCTTGACTGTTAAAGCTCCTATTAAAGTATCTTCCACTGAGACAGGTGTCATTTTTGGTAACATTGTCTACGATGCTCATGGTTCTACAGAGAACTGCGTTGTGCTGAATGATATTCATATTGATATTATGGATTACATTAACCCTGCTTTCTGTAACGAAACACAATTCCGTTCTATGTGGACAGAATTTGAGTGGGAAAATAAGGTGAACGTGAATACAAATATTGGGTAAGGACTTTGAAATGACGCTATTAAGTACAAGGGAATTAAAAAAGATTTCCTTTTCATTTAGTGATTTACGAGAATACTTGCAACATATTATGAGCTCGACAAATATGAGCTGCCTAACACCCAAGAAGCAACTAGAAGGGGATTGTGGTTTCCTCTCTGCCAACATGTATGCTAGAAGTATCTTTGGTGAAGATGCTTTGGCAAATTTGAGTATTGAAAAGAATAGCGACGGTTCTATTACCGGTCATATTCGTATCCGTTCAAAGACACAAGGTATCGCCTTGAGTCTTGGCGACAAAATTACATTAGCCCAAAAGACTGCCGCTTAATAAGAATACACTTTTATAAAAAATAAATAAATAAAACAATCTTAAGAATAAGTGAATAAAGATGCACTCGTAAGAGGAGATATAACAATAAGTTTAATAATGAATAATGGATGTACATAGAAATAACTTTGCATTTATTCTTGACCAAAACCCATAGTTTCTTCAACCGCTAATGTCAATTTTTGAACTAGTGTTTCGTAGGATTTGTAAGGTGGCATATCAATACGGTTGAAACTAATGAAATATATATGTTAGAACTGCAAACATCCAGTATTAAAGAAAGCTGTTTACCATGTGTGAGCTTTAGGTAATTGTGTAAGCTCGCCAGATTTTTCAATGGTAAAACGTCTTGGACCGTCACTTCCTTGAAGATCCTTAAAACCATTCACAGGAATTCGAGAAGTGCCTGTGGTAAATTGCAATAGTCTGGATTTCTTTTCACTATCCCATGAGCGAATACATTTCCAGAACCATTGAATAACTTCGTCTTGCTCAGTATATCCCCTATAGTCGGTGTGTTTCTTCCAATCATCCACGTCGATTTCGGCAATACCACCGATCAAAAGTTCCAACTCTCTCTCATCAAAAACATTCACCAAGTCTTGAGGAATCAGTTGATTGAAACCTTCCTTGAATGCCTTGAACTGTTCTTCTACACGCTTATGAATACGCCACTCAGTAATCAGATTAACGTATTCCTTCTTATTTTCTTCAGTGACTTCAATGTTTTGACCATTAGGTATCAAATCAACAGTAACAACTTCACCGAAGCGGTCATCATCAGTAGAGAATGTCAAGTCCAAGACATCTGTGATATCGTTTTCTCTGTAAGATGAAATATGATTAAAACCCATCATGTTATCAAAGATTCAAAACTTACAAAATCCAGACTAAACTTCTATGGAAATCAGCATCCACACTTTCCATATCTGCTACCAAGATCTTTTTGTTCAAGATCATTTTGTAGAAAGATACAATAAAGAAAGCATCCAAGAAGCGGCGATGAAAGATGGAAAGGCCTACAACACGACCAATGAATCTAAAATAGTTCAAATGTTCAGGGTTGATACCCGAATGAGGGTTGATCTGAAGCGTGTAGTTGTCATGAGCAGAATACTCAAACAAACAGTAAAAAGGATTAAACATTTCGTGAGAAAGCAAAAAGAAGAATTCTCTTGAAACACCACCATAATCAAGACCCTCTTCGCCATCAAACTTAATCATCAGTCTCTTCTTTAAATCAGCAGGTGCTTGACGCATGATTTCAGCATATGAGTCTTCAAAGATGTGATCACGACGGACCTTCATGTGACATTGACCAGGCACAGGTCGCAAAGCAGGTTGTGATCTAAAGTAAATTAATTTACGACGGAAATCACGCTTGTATTGAGGTACATTTTGGTCAAGACTACTAGGCAAACGGGGATCATCCCAAGTAGTTGTTTTCGTATTATGATCAACGAAATATACTCTGCCAGTACTTGTTAATCTCATTTCCCAACCAGAAGGTAATGGACCCAATTGAGAGACTGGTTGTACTTGAACTTGTAGATTCGAGCCAGGGCCAATGGTACTGATGTACTGTTGACGACGAGGGTCAACCCAAGTGGTTGTGCGTGTATTGTGGTCAACAAAATAAGGTCTACCTTCTGCACTTGTTCGCATTTCCCAACCAGGTGGTAAAGGTCCAGAGCCAGCGGAAGTCATGTTGTTATTATTATGAGAGACATTACCTGCGTTTGGACCAGAACCATTGGGAGTTGAAGTACTTGTGGGTGTATTAGTAGTGGTTGATACTGTACTATTTGATTCCAGGTTTACATTGCTATTGGCTGTACTATTTGCTTCAGGTAATCCACGGGCATTATGACGTAAACGTTCCAATTCAGTTTGGTTTTGTTGGTCTTGAGCCGTTCTAGCCGAGGGTCTTTTCCAAGTTGTAGTACGAGTGTTATGATCAACATAGTAAGGTCTACCTAAATGATCCACACGGCGTTCCCAACCAGGAGGTAAGTCAGAAGTATCTGTTGTGGTAGTTGGCGTAGTGGCAGTCGTTGAAGAAGATGCGGCATTATTTGTTGATGCTGTTGTTGTATTTGTATTATTGCTGTTGTTATTGTTATTATTAGCCGAGGCAGAAGATTGAGATGGGCCAGATGCGAGGGTATCTGTACCATTACGGATAGGTACGTTTACATTGGTTGATAAGTTCAGAATAAGTTTACCGTGAACGGCATCACCTGTATTTGACTGTTTTAGCTCAAGCGTTAGCATTTCTATAAGTGAAATATATAAATAATAATATGGGGGCAATAAGTAAATGATAAGTTACCATCTCCTCCGACTTCAAGGTCAAATACGTTTGACACTTGGACATTAATGACGCCCAAGAAACCTTGATCCTTCTTTTTGAACTTCTTTTGGTCAAATACTTGCACAGCAATTACACTTGAATTTGTTACTTTTCTAAAAAAAAAAAAAGAGAGAGATGGTTATTGTCACCCTTTATTTATGCCTATCTCTCTTTATTTACAAGTCAAAACTTTCGTTCCAGTAAGGATTTAAGGTCTTTTTCATGACTGTTGTTGTATGGGTTTGTTCACCATCTACAGTTACAACAGCTAAAAAATAAAAGTGTTTAAACTAAATTCTGCAATTTCAAAATGTTAATTTACCAAAAGGATCGGGCATTTTAAAGAATAAATCCTTTTTAATTAAACCATCTGCTGCAATTACAGTTAAACGAACTGTTCTCGTTTGTTGTGAACTCGACATTTTAAACTCTATCGAGGAAAAAAAAAAAATAACGCTTTTTGTTTGTTTGTTTTAACTGAACTAAAGTTTTCTCTTTTTACAAGTCAATTAACTTGGTTGAAATTGGTAAAAGAACAAAAAAAAAAGGAAAAAAGATAGAAAGAAAAACTTCCTTGGTTTCTTTACAAAAAAAAAAAGCTTTGCAAAAAGTAATCTTGTGATTCATGTACATTTGTACACACATACTTTAAACCCCGTCATCGCCATAACAACTACTTTTGTTACAAGTTTTGACAAATAGTTTTTAGACGATTTTTTTTTTTAGAACGAAGAATAAAGTCCTTTGCCTGTAGCTATCTGAATCCTTAAAAAAAGGAAAACCGTATTTGATACGGCGATTAATTGTCCTTCTTTGGCAAAAATACACCTGGCCTTCCTTCTCCAGACCAGCTGGACATTGAAATCGTCATTATATTATTTGCCATAACTTGGAGCATTTATTGCAACTTACGACGCCAACACCTTTAAACGTTGATGTGGTAATTACCTTCATGTCATCAAAAAAGCAGAGGCTGCACGCTTTTGAGGTTTTATATTCATCAATTGTGACGACAATCAATTGACCTTCAGCTTCCCTCTTCTTCAATCTTCGGAGCAACTTGCCCACAACTCCAGACCTATGCCCCTTTAGCTTTACCAAGTTCTTCCCAAACATACCACTACCAAAAACAACTATTGCTGCTTTCTGCTGTTCTTGGAAAGGGGCAAGTTTCCATTTACTCCTTCTATTTTTAGTTAAATTAAACAAAGAATAAGAAACATTGACAACAAAAGCAAAGTTGAAATGCCAGGGCGATGACAGTCTTCGATCTTTTCCTTCTTTTTTCCTCGGTTCGCCTTGTTGTATTTGGTGCCACCATTAACCAGCATATTGGCCATTTTATCTCGGGTGCTCTTTGTCTTCCTTGATAAAGGAAGAACTTATCCTTCGTTGTGCCGAATTCATAGAATTCCAAAATAGTATCCAGATGTTGAAGAAAATACTGAACATACTTTTGGAAAGAGTCTTGGTTGGACGTTTTTGGAGTTGGAATACCACTTTCAATTTTGTTAAAGCCTTGGGTTTTTTTTAATTTTGTTTGTTTGGCAGTAAATTTATTAGATCTTGTATAATGATAGTACTCTTTACTACTACAGCGCATTAACGTGTGATTTTGAATATCTAAGCCTCGAGAAGCTGTAAACACGGACGTTCGAC
>JNEK01000987.1:0-33934 GCA_000697295.1 Mucor indicus B7402 | reverse complement strand
TGTAGTTGAAAGTGTGTAAGATCTATCGGTTTCGATAAATTTAGAAAGTAGAGTCAACCATAAATAGTAATAGGACAAATGTAGGTAACAGAAAGTAAGACCAACAAAAGAGAGTAGAGATAATATGGTTAAAAGGAGGGGTAAGAGAGTTAGTCGATCACGATCGTATACAGTCATTGTATTTATCATTACTTACAATGTAGTTAAAAGAGTAAGTTAATTTATAGTTATACGGTTCCTTTGGGTAGAGGGTTTAATATCCAACTATAAATTATAATGAATAACAATGCCAATATATAAAGCAACGACTTAATATGTACTTGATACCAGATTCACAGAGAGTATTTCACTAAAGTTTTCTAATAAATTCCAAACGTTTAAGAGGTTTAACGCTTTTAATTTATTAAGAGGTAAAATAAAATAAAGAAGGAGTTTTTCTTAGTTGAGATTGTGTGTTCTTTTTTCTTTATGATTTAAAAATGAGTTATTCCTTAAGAGTATTTATATGTTTTCAGTCTTCAACCTTTACAGTAAGCAACTTGGCATTCTATATGTTTCTTTCCTATTTTGATTGGAGCCTTATCACCTTATCTAGTTATCGAAGAATAGCATAGCACCGTTGAATAACTTATCATGTCATATTTCGAGTTTTTCCTTCTTATCTCCAGTTTTCTTTTCTTTCACATAACACCAGTTTGCATACTCATTTACCATTTTAGTCTTCTTCAAACTTCTAAGCATTGATAATAAAGTTCTCCTTCATGAATACACCATTACTAACCGATAAGAAATACACATTGTTTCACCTGAATCGTTTCTTGTTAAAATCGAGGTATTAGAACTGTCATCACTTTCTCAGCATCTTATATAATCCAGAACGCGGACACAACACAATTCTTTGATATCAACAACTTGTTTTCATGCATCCAAAATTTCATTCACCAGTCACACCTTTCTTCCATATTGATTTCGTCACTACTTTTCTTGAGGGAAAGTCACCTGACTTGATCACGTGAGAGCAAAAATTTGGATAACCGATAAAACTCTTATAACATATGTCAATTTGTCACGCCTGTAGACTATAGGTTTTGAGATAATGTTCCTGACTATATCCGAAAATGGAATAGCAATAAACGAAGGGCATTTAAACCTACCATAAATGGTAGAGACAAAAGGCATAGACTATTCAACATAAATCGTAGTCACAATCCTTAAGCTGAATATAAATCCGAGGTGGCGATAATATCTGTTAGTTCTTTATCTTGAAGTTTAAAGATACTTACATATATTATTGGCACAGTCTTATAGTATTTCACTCCTGAAGCTCTACTTCTTACTATTAAACTATACTTAGCTTAATCGCTCGACATATTTGTCAGAACTAAAAACAATAATAATCCATCAACAAAGAAATCTGGCGTTCCGGTCCGGACTGGTATTCCCGACCCGATGGACCTCACAACAAATGGCCCGGAAAATATGAAAATCGATAAGAGAACAAAACGAAGATTTAAACCAACAATTCCTAAAACAAGAAATAAGAAAATGCATCTAAACTCAATCAAACTAAAATAGTGCACTTTAGAAAGTTTTAGTCTATTTTGTTACATATAAAAATCGTTTAATTTTATTATGAATAAACATCATCTTTTTTACCTACTATTAACTTGGTAGCGTTACATTGTATTAGGCGGAATAGTCGTTTACCGAATCCCTGGATCCTAATACTGACATATTGCTGTGTGCTAATTTTAATTTTGATCCACTTTGTACACGGAGTTTTTTTAATTTAAGTGTAAATTGTTTGTCACATGACATTACTACGTCATCCTTTTGGTTCTTGAAGTTCGTGTATTTTGATCTTAGGATATTAGTCTCTCCTCTCGTCGTTTTTTTTTTTTTTGTTATGTTGTTATCATCAGATGCATTAATAATTCTGACCTGCTTTACTCAAATAGAGTAATTGAAGTTGGTGTTTGGGCTTTGCTTGAGCATAGTATGAATTATTCGAAAATGCAAAGTTGATCATAAGTTCACTTATCGCTTCTTGTCAGTCACAATAAAAATAAAAATGTTATTGTTACCGGTATGGCGGATAGTTGATCGAAACAAAGTTAATAAGTATATTTGTATCAATAAAAATTCGCCCAAATATAAAAAGAAGATAAAAAAAAGGTTGTAGGTATAGCAATATAGGATCATCATTTTTAGTAAACTTTATTAAGATAATAATTGACTATACTTTAAGCAGATTTTACTAAACCAATATCTTTTTCAATCAGTTGAGCAGCAATGGGATGGTAGAATGATTTGTGCTTCAAGAATGTATCAATAGCTAATTGACTACCATTTTTAGCTTCATGAAGAAGACGATAGAGGGGACGCACAAATTTCATACGGCCTTGTTCTGTAATAAACTTAACAACGGTAGGATAAATAGGCTCGTAACTTGTCATCAAACACAATTGTTGCCAACGAAGACGTAAGTCAGCATTGCGGTTAGGTGTAAAATTGTAAAGTTCGTCCATTTTCTTAATCAAGTTATGAGGTAATGGTTCAACATCAGTTAATTTTTCCAAAAATACTATTTTCTGATTAGCAGTGAAATTTTCGATATCCTTGGGAGAGAAAGAGGACAGATCGTTGCTCTCCCGTGCCTCATTCCAACGTTTAGCAAGACGTATACAAGCATCTGCCAGTGTTGTATCAAATTCGTTGTCGACGGGAGGCATACCCGGCTTATTTAACCAAGCGTCAAAATCAACAGTATTTAATTTGTTGATGACTTCTTTTCCATGCGTCTTTTCCATGTATTCGTATAAGTAATCTTTCCATTGCTCAGTTGTAATAGATGTGGAGGCGAATTTTTCAACATGTGCCTTCATATAAGGTTCAAAAATAGAAGGGCCACCAACAACTTTTTCAATGTGATATAAAAAGTTGAAGCCTTTTTCATATGGAATTTCTGAAAAGTAGTCATCAGGGTCAGCACCGCCGCTCAAATCAGGATTCATAATAGTCTTTGGAGAGTCTTTTCCAAATAAATCAACATCTTCTTGTAAAGACTTGAGACCTAAGAAGCAAAGTCAGTTGTTTTTTTTAGTTTAATAATATAGATTGCTCACCACTCAAAGCTGCGAACTGCCTGGTAGCTTCACCATTTAAACGTCCAAGGATCTTTCGTTCAATGAATACAGTCCAACCTTCGTTTAACCAATAGTGTTTCTTATGAAGGTAGTTAGGTTATACTAGTTTTTAATTTTCTACAGTTTAATCAAGCTTACCCAAGAATTTGTTGTCACCAAGTTACCCATCCAGCTATGAGCAATTTCGTGGGCAATAACATTAACCGCGCTTCTATCACCAGCCAGTAAGGTAGGTGTAACAAAAGTTAGACAAGGATTCTATTATAACAATAATGGTAAATACAATAAATATGAACTTCAAATAATCCATACATACTTCCATACCACCATAAGGAAATGAGGGAGGAAGAACAAGTAAATCGTAGCGTCCCCATTCATAAGGTGTGAGCAGCTTCTCACCAGTAGCTACAAAAGTTTCAGTATCCTAATTATATATGTATAGTGGTCAATTAAGATGTTATGCTTGTATATTTTTGGCAAAATACGAACAGCAAATTCCCAAGCGGCATCATCAACCATCTCAGGCTCACTCCAAACTGTACTACGGGGACCAATTTCGCGACCCACTAAATTACCAACAGCAATTGCTATCAAGTAAGAAGGAACTGTCGTTTCCTGTCTAAAATGATAGATTTTAATGCCTTCATCGTCCTCTTCAACACCAGTGCGTAGAGCCGACATGACAACTGGAAGCGGAGATTTTACAGAAGCTGAATAAGTAATTTTGACAGATGGTGAGTCTTGACAAGGAATCATAGTACGGCCATGGATCTAAAAAGAACTTATTGTCAGCAACATATCAATGGATGTTGATTTATCTCCACTTACAGGTTCGCTTTGTGAGAAAAGATATGGGTGCTTTTTACCAAGAGTTTGTCTAGTTATTTTTTGATTAAGAGATAATCGTAGTCATGCATAGAAGAGACATTGACTTACTCAGGCGTTAAAAACTGAACAGCAGTTCCTTTATCAGTAGTAGAGTAATTGATTCTGATTTGAAAGTTTGTTCCAGCTTTTTCAATGTTAGGTGTTTCGATGCTCAAAGCAGAACCCAGACCAGCATAAGCATCAGCTACTTTGTACTAATCGAGCTGACGTTAGTTTCTATCATTGTAATTTACAAGAAAGCTATTTTTACTTTGAGCTTTTTGTCACCAAATGAAACAGACTTTATATCCAAGTACTTTGTATCCAAAATAATTTCATCAACGTTATCAACCAAAGTAACCAAGTCTAAAACGGCATCACCATTCAAGTTTTGATTTTTAAAGTCGACATTCCAGTTCAAATGAATATGTTTTGTTTTAATTTGATCAATATTTGCCTGAGTACTAACGTCAATAGCAGAGACAGGTTCTGTTATACTATAAAAGTAGAGTAAAGTTGTCACAAGTAGCGCCAACACAATTAGAGTTACGCGACGTAGCATTTTATTATGAGAAGAAAGAAAAAGTAGGGCAGTCAATGTGAGATAAATCTCTAGGTGACCTCGATAATCTCCTACCCAAATTCTAAAAATTTGAATCTGAAAAGGCAAGTTGACAGGAAAAAGGGATATTGCCACATCCCTATAGTAACTAGCTGGTGTACCTACGCCAGTATTGATATTTACGCCAGCTGCGGTCTGGTACTCACCAAATCAATTATCGAGTACGTTTTACGTATAGAGCCTATTAAAAATACGTTCCCGTTAGTCTTAATGACTATGAACACATGTATTTAAAGTAACTGATCTTGTTGATTTTTAGTTAGCATATTTCCCCAAATTGATATGTATTATATGGTAAGTACGTGTATATAAAAAGTGTTTATTTAGGCAGAACGAGTCCACATTTTATATCAACGGGGCTAGATAATACCTTCACAAACACTGTGTCTAATGCAGAGAGAGTATTGATATTTATAGCTTTTGGAGGCTCAACTACAATAGATACTGGTCCATTTTTGTTAACTATTGAATGGTTGTATACTATCCTACGCATTTGGACAAGTGCGTTTTGAAGTGAGTAAACTAGGCAGTTGAGGTGTTTTGTCAATAAAATATTTTTTTGATGTTTAGTTTTCAAGGCTATTAAATCTTCCATTAAGGACTCCGAAACCAACCTCGCTTCCTCTGGCTCTAAGGATCGAACAAGCGATAAGGCAGTTTCATAAGCTAGCAAGGAGTCTGTGCCATCTATCGGTAACTCTATATCCATCCAATTATCCTCATCTTCTGCATCATTTACTTCTTCATCTAGCTGCTGAAGTTGCTGGTTTAATGTATCAAGTTGAAGTGTGATCAGATCTATTCTTTCGTCCATGTATTGTGACTCACTTTCATTAAAGGAACCAGCCTTTTTTTCTTCGTTTATTACTAATTGACGCTCGCCTAAAAGCTCACATTGTTCCTGTAATAATCTATCTCTCTACGTATACAATTAGCTTGTGTAGTAAAGAATTAACCACTCTGGTTTCACGTACTTTTTGCACGAGTTCATCCCTAATACAAGTGTGTGTTTGTTCCTTTATGTATAGTGAAATAGCTCTATTGTAATCTTATTTTGAGTTTTGTGCCTTAGCTATACTACTGTTGTTATTTACCGATGAATCATTTTCTTTTTTTGATGAACATGTTGCTGCAGCGATGTTACTTTAAAGTTGCCACCTACTTTTTTAAAAGAGCTTTGTTTGGTCAAGTATCCTCTCACGTTCGCGCATGCAATAGCTTTTGCTAGCAGATTTTTATTGATTGTATTGGATTTCTGTTGTTGTGACACTTTCTTGAGAATGACAGTAATCTGTTTCATTTGCGCGCCAAGAGCGACAATTTCCTCTGTCGATCGTTTATGAGCTGACTTTTGTTGACTAAGCTCCCTTTCCAGTCTTTTTTTATGTGATACATGCTGTGCTTCCTGTCTTTTTAATTTAGCCACTTCACGTTCATTTTCTGACAGTTTAACTCTCGCACGATCTGATTCTATTTTAAGACGTTTAATCATTTTCTTTTTCTCATGCGTAAGTTTCTCGACATTTCGTTTTAACTGATCAATGGTAGACTGATTTTGATGACGAGCTTGATCAGATTTATTCATTAGCTGCATATGTTTACGTCGGAGCGTTTGCTGTTCAAACTGTAGCTTTTTAATGCGGCATTCATACTGGTTCTTTATTTCACTGACTTCGCGTTTGTATTGACTAGTTGCCGCGTTCGTTTTTGTTGTCAAATCAGCCACTTTTCGGTTCAATTGCCTTACTTGCTCTATGCGTGATTTTTCAGACCGTTCCAATTGTCGAATAATCAAATGTTTGCTTTCGATCATTTTTGTTAGTTTTTGAAGTAGTTTTTTGTTTTCTGTTATTTGGTCAGCTTGAATAATGCTGCTAACGGGGATAGTATCAATTGTGCGTCTCCTGAGATCTGTTTCGAGGCTTTGGTTATCCCAAATATCTGCTTTGTCTTCAAAATGATCAGTGGTCAACATGGATATCTATTATGTGAATGATAAGCTATAGGGTGAAGCAGAATATATTCGTCTACCTACTTTTGCAGATTCCACAAAAAATGTTTCTTTTCCAAGGCTTTTTCTAACTTCTTGAAGAAATACATCGTTTTGGTCTACATCCCTTGTTTGTCGTGGAGATGAAGCTGCACTAGACGATATTATGCTGGAAATAGCTCTTGGTCGTCCATTTTTTGATCTTTTACTACCGACACGGTGTCGTTTCTTCTTTTTATTATTATCTAGTAGTGAATTATTATTGCTTATTTGTTTTGCATGCTGTAGGTATGTTGACTGATGTGGAGAGCCCACTAGTGTCACAGAAGAATCGATATGACTTACAGTTATTTTTTCCTGATGAAAGGTGTCTCGTTGCTGCTCTACTAATTGTTGTTTCAGTGTTGTTATTTCAGCTTTGAGCAGCTCAATGGTTGTTGTATGCTCTTTTAGTAAGGGATTAATATCGTTTAATATTTGGTCCTCGGACAATTGTGATTTGAAAATGTCTCTCTCATATTTGACAGTCGCTAATTCTCGTACAGTTTCGTTTAAAGTATAATGAAGTGATTCAGTTTGTGATTTCAGGCTATCCATTTCATTGTTGCAGGCACGAAGGAATTCATCTGAGCATTTTAGTTCCTCTTTTAATCGAATAATGATTGACTTTAGTTTTTCTGATTCATTTATTTCTTGGTTGATAACCGCTCTATTTCGAATATTTCTAGCACGGTTTGCATATTTCAATGTATTGAGAGTCTCTGGAAGATTATATTGAGCTGGTGACGCACAGGCAATCATGAGTGTCTGACTATTGCCTCCTAAACTGTCTTGAAGCAGTCTAGTTAATTTTGAGTCTCGATATGGTATGTGAGATACACGACGAGATTCATCACCTAAAGCCGAAATAACGTTCCCCAATGCCAGTAAACCCGAATTAATTGAAATACCTTCTTTTGCTCTATCACCTACTGCATTTGTTCTTTTCAGCTAATATAGAAGCGAAAAGTAAGCTTCAGTAAGTGTCATTTATGATTGTGTGTGTGTGTGTGTGTTACTCTTTCTGAACCAGCAAGATCAACAAAATGAAACTTTGATATCAAATTTTTAGTTTCTTCTTGGTTTATGACAAGTGATTGTTTTAATATAACCGAAAATATAGCATGTGATCTTGAAGAAGTACTATTCATATCTGTAGATGCAGTTGTCCTTGCTAATGAGCCTTTTTTAAGCATACTATAGTATATACAAAAATTTAGTTCAACCCGTAAATTCACGCTACTAATCATACTCCATTAATTCAGTTGGATTTTCAACGACTTCTTCTTTTACACCAGACCAACAAATGTTTCCGTTAACATCTTCTCTTATTGTTAAATTAATCTTTTGTATATTTGTATTTAAAAGATCGACAAGATCCTCATTATGCAGTTCAAGAAAGGAGACACAGACTTTGAAAGAGTAGTTTGGAGATTTTTTGAGATCCAAGGTATTAAATAACGAGTATATAAACCTTGGGACTATTCCCTCATCTATAGAAGGGTTCATACTAATGCCCATACTATATGTCTTGCCACTGCCAGTTTGACTATATACAATTGATTAAAAAATAAGGATGATATTCAATGTATAAAAATTACAAAAGTACCCGTAGGCTAATATAGTTGAATTATAACTATAAAAGATATGATTGTCAATTCATATTGTAATCAATTATATTTCCGTTACCCTTCAGTGAATTTGTTGAGTAAAGGTATTACACAAGTAGAATATAATTCTTCTTGAGAAACAGTAGGTGAAAATACATAATCAAAAGTAAAAGGCCTGTCACCATTTAATATGATTTGCTCTTGATTAAAAGTGATGATATTATTTTGACAGTTTTGTTCTTCTTGTTTTGTAAGCGGTCTTACGCGTACTGCAACTCTTTCAAAATCAATTCAATATGCGTGTGTCTGTAAATATGTTGTCTATTATTACCTTACAGAAGTCATTTTTTGAAAGGAGAATAAAAAAAAAAAAAAAAAAAAAAAAAAAAAAAAAAAAAATTTATTTATTTTAAAGGGGGAGGAGGTTGTTATTTGTTGTTGTTGTTGTTCTTCTCCTACTTTTTTCTCATAAAAACGTGAACGTGTGGCAAACGTTTTACACTTTGTAATTCTGGTGGATTAACAAAATAAGTCCAATCCCATTCTAAATTGTCATAATTCTCTTTTAAAATATTCTCTACAACTTTTGCTTCTAAGGGCGCTTTTGACCATATCAAGATGTGTTCGATACCAGGTTCAGTAGAATAAGGAAAGTCATTATGTAAAATAAGAATATCATTGCCTTCAAGAAAATGAACCTTTTCTTTAATCAAGTAATTCTCTACTGTACCATATTCTATTAGCGTCTTATCAATCCATTCTTGATAAACGTCTTGTGCTGCTTTATTTCTTTTGAGTTTATGTAGTTGATTAGAAGCTAATGACATTCATAACATTAACAATTTCTCTCATTTCTTTTTCATTATGCTTACAAACAAGTTCAACAATCTCGTCCCAAGAATGAAAATGATTATCCATCCTTACAAAAAACAAAGAATATAGAAACAGAAAGGGTCAATATCTTGGAAGGAACCAAAAATTATTTATAGACAAATCAAAGTCAACTTTAAAAACGTTTGTTACCTTTTTCGAACATTCTATAAATGGAAATTACATCAAAAGGTGGTGTATAGATATTAAGATACAACAGAATTCTTTTTAAATAATCTACTATTGTTTATGTAATCAGAATACACTGGGAACGGGTTTATTTGTTGCTTTCATTCACAATAATGCCCAGTGTCAAGCGTATAATTCCTGCTGTGTTCATGATACGCCATTAGAAAAATCCTCATTTTTTTTTAAAATATTCTTTTTTATTTTTTACACTCAAATATAAAAATGGAAGAGCATAATAATAATATATTAGAGGAAGGCAGTACCAGCAATGAACTGACAACAACTATTGAAGAAGTTCAGGATGAACAACAACAAGGGGCTTCTTCAAATATTGTTTCTCATGACTCTGAAACAGGCGAGACCATTCTTATTGAACGCTCGAGGAATAACTTTTCCTACACAAAAAACGAATTACGACAAAGAAATACCAGCAAAACTTCAGATGCAGCTACAATAGACGATAATTACAAGAACGATGTAAATAGTAATGGTGATGGATTCTATGAATGCAATATATGGTAAAAATACATTAAACATCTTCTAAACAAGATTAAATATCCATCTTTCAATATGTTAGTTTCGATACAGCTGTTCATCCAGTGCTAACACTCTGTGGCCACTTGTTTTGGTAATTCTCTTGAAACAAGACTGATTCTCGGTGTGTATTAATTAGTTGTTATCGTTAGTTGGTCATGTTTAGCACAATGGCTGAATGCACAGTCTAGAAACCCTACTTGTCCCGTATGTAAAGCAGGCTGTGGTAAAGATAAAGTGATTCCAATTTATGGTCGTGGTAAAGAAGAGAAAGATCCTAGGTAAGAAAAGCAAAAGTAAAGGTACTAGCTGTAGTTTGACATAAAATTTTTCATTTTTGCAGGAATGATCCGTCTATACCCACAAGACCTGCAGGACAAAGACCTCCTCCCCTCCGCGACCCCAATAGACCTGCTACATCGTTTTTCGGGCAACCCTTTGGCGCAAATACATTTGGTAGAAATACAATGTCAATTTCTGCTGGATTTGGCTTTTTTCCATTAGGTGTAACTTTTGTAAGTAGTCAATAGTATTCAAAACAAAATGCTAAAAACGTGTCATTTCTAGAATATTCCTACTGTCTCTTCACCAAACTCGCAACAAACACCCGAAAGAGCTTTTATGTCAAGATTAATAATGATGCTACTGAGCTTGCTTATCATAGCCATTATATTTGCATAAATAAAATAATACTGTTTATTATAAAGATAAGGTTTATATGGGGGAATTCTATACAATCAAGGAAGGAAATTATTGATGGACTTGAGAAACAATAGAGGGAATGACGGAAGGATCGGCCAAGGTAGAGGTATCACCAAGTTGGTTGTGTTCACCATTGACAATCTTACGAAGAATACGACGAACAATCTTACCAGAACGTGTCTTTGGGTGTTCACGAATAATGTGGATACGCTTAGGAGCAGCAAAAGGACCAATAATTTGACGCACTGTAAGAATTAAATCACGGTCAAGACCATCTTGAACCTGAGCATGAGGCTTCAAACTAACGAAAGCATGAATAGCTTGACCAGTTAAATCATCATGAGCGCCAACAACAGCAGCTTCAGAAACAGAGTTGTGACTAGAAAGAGCAGATTCAATTTCAGATGTAGAAAGACGGTGACCAGAGACGTTAATCACATCATCGACACGGCCACGAATCCAAACATAACCATCCTTATCAATAGAAGCACCGTCACCAGTGAAATAATAACCAGGGTAAGCTTTGACATATGTTTCTAAGAAACGGGAATGGTTTTGGTAGATAGACCGAGCCATGGATGGCCAAGGACCCTTAATCGCCAAAACGCCAGTCTCATCAATAGTATCAATCTTCTTACCAGTAGTAGGGTCTAGCAAGACAGGTTGAATACCAAAGAAAGGAAGTGTAGCAGAACCAGCTTTAGTAGGAGTGCATCCGGGTAAAGGACTGATAATGATAGAACCAGTTTCGGTTTGCCAGTATGTATCCACAACTGCACATTGACCCTTTCCTACCTTTTCGTTATACCAATTCCATGCTTCAGGGTTAATAGGTTCACCAACGGAGCCGATGACACGAAGGGAAGATAAGTCGTTTTGTTCGACCCACTTGTCACCAAGACGTTGAAGGGCACGAATAGCAGTAGGGGCGGTATAAAATTGAGTTACTTTGTGCTTTTCAATTAATTCCCAGAAACGAGCAGGAGTAGGGTAAGTAGGTGTGCTTTCAAATAAAACAGTGGTAACACCCAAAGTAAGAGGACCATACAGAATATAAGTATGACCAGTGACCCAACCGATATCAGCCATACAAGCATAGATATCATCGTCATGGACATCAAATATGTATTTAACTGTAGCAGCAGCACCCAAAAGATAACCACCAGTAGTGTGGACAATGCCTTTAGGAGCACCAGTGGAACCAGATGTATAAAGTAAGAAAAGAGGATCTTCAGCATTCATCTTCTCATAAGGGCAAATAGGACGAGCTTTTGCCATTTCTTCGTGCCACCATAAATCACGGTTTTCCATCATTGGTACTTCAGTTCCAGTACGTTGAAAGACAATGACATGTTCAACTTGGTGAGCTTCTTCTTTAGATAAAGCCTTGTCGACGATAGACTTGGTCGCAATGTTTCTACCACCACGACGGCCTTCATCAGAGGTAATAACAACGTGAGCACCACAATCAGCAATACGATCTAAAAGAGATTCAGCAGAGAAACCGGCAAAAACGACAGAGTGAATAGCACCAATACGAGCACAAGCCAAGATAGAAACCATTGTCTCAGGAATCATGGGCATGTAAATGGCGACATTATCACCTTTGCGAACACCCAAGTTTTTAAGTACATTAGCCATACGGCACACGTCACGATAAAGTTCGCCATAAGAGATATGACGAACATTGGCAGGTTCATCACCTTCATGGATGATGGCGATTTTGTCAGGGTTTTTCAAAGCGTGACGATCAACAGCATTATAACAAGCGTTAAGTTCACCTTCTAAAAACCATGCAACATCACCAGTTTCAAAAGAGCCATGACTGACGGTTTCGAAGGGCTTATCCCAAGTTAATAATTCGCGAGCAAGCTAAAAAAGACGATGAATTTACTTTTTCAAGGGTTTCTTTTATAATAAATATATTACATTGCCAAAGAACTTATCAGGTTGCTCAATGCTTTCCTTCCACATAGTGCGATATTGCTCCATAGAATTTACATGAGGTGTAGGACATTGTTTAGGATCTAAAAGACGACTGGGAACTGGGTGAGTCATGATTCCTTCTTCTACTGAATGTGGCATAATTTTTTTTAAAAAGAAAAAAAAAAAAAAGACAGAAACTAAAATAAAATGAAAGAACTCAAATTAAATATAAAAAAAATAATGGAGATCGAATTTAGCTCTTTTGCTTTTTTTTTTCTTTTTTCCTTTTTCTTTCTATGCTTTTGAACTTTATTCCAAGTACAATGATTTGCTCTCCCCTTTTCTTATTATTCATTTCTCTTTGTTTTATTATTATGTCTTTTGACAGTTATTTCCAAATACAAATTCAACGACCCCAAAATAGGCATTTCACTTGATTTTTGGGGCACTAGTTTGTGTAACATCCTCCTGTCAATGAAACTTCGTTAATCAGTATGTATGTGCATCGGTTGCTATCTCTTTTCGGAACTGGAGTAAATACCATATTTGGAAATTTGTCCGCGGTGTTGTCCTATAATTATACAGAACAACTATATTTTCTTAAGGGTAGAGCTCCATTCTTACGTAAAAATATAGGTGAATTGTTGCTAGGGCAACAACAATAGGAAGTAACTCCCTATAAAATTGTAGTCAATTTTTCTTTTTTTGGAGAATAAAGGTACAATAATCAAATAATTACAAAGTTTATTTATAAAAACTAAAAACAATAAAAGCCTATGAGCACAAAGTAACTAATTGTACTGCTTTGCCCTGGCTGGTTCGGAATGTGATATAGAATGAAAAAACCTTTTTCGAGTATAAAAGAGAAAAACGTAAAAAGAGAAAGAAACAGAAACAGTAAATAAAATACTTGCCCTACTACACTATGAAGACAACCAGTTCACTAGCTTGACACCAGGATGGACAGGATCTGGGGGTGAGGGTGTTGCTCATGGAAAAGATAATCCATTTCGTGAAGAATAATACAAACCGCTGGCCAACGGACAAACCAAACGGAAGAAGCGTGAGGGGTATGAGGCATTTTGTAAAGCAAATGATTCATGATAAAAGAGAGAGGATCTTAAATTGTATCCGGAAGTTGTAATCGACGATGAACACGGGCAGCATGTTCTCGAGTAAAGCCAGAATCAGGATGATAAATGCATGGCTTTGATTTAGCATCAGGGAGCCAGCCAAGAAAGCAGCGAAGGGCACAACTGCGTTCACTACCGGTCATAGAAAGCCAGGTAATAAGATCTATGCTGATGGTTGAACGGCAAGCAGACAACAACTTAGAGTTGGGGTCTTCGCAAAGACTGTTGTAGTTATTAAGGAGGAGTTGGTACCGGATAGTGTTAAATGAGCGGCGATCAAGATTGTCAATAACAGGAGCACATCGTTTCCAGAAGAATCTTCTGTTATAGTTTGCACCATTGAAGTTACTTGCAGATCTCTGTAAGTGTGATAGCAGAGAAGCGAGCAGAGTATCATCAGGAAGGTCAAAAGAACGCAGAAGGAATTTGGCTTGTAAAATATTGATTCGATTATTGTTCCTAATACCAATAGTTAGTAATGAGCTTTATATTATGTTGTTTTTATATATTGAACTTTTACCTTAAAAATTGTCTCAAATCTTCACTATTCGTTTTTTACCCTGCAAAGTCAATTACTACAATTCATATCTTATCCTTGACACAAATGTATGTCAACAGGCCTAGTGAATTGAAATATAACATTGTTATAACAAGTAATAAAAAAAAAAAACCTTCTTTTTCCTACCTTGCATGTCTCCATCTGCAGTTATCTTTGAGGACATATCATTATTCTTTTTAAGTCTCTAACAAACCAAGATTAATTCGCGTCACAGGAAGCACTTGCACACACTTTTGTTACAAGGGATCTTTCCTTGAGATTTGTGCCGATTCGGTTTAATAAGCCCATACGTGTGTTATCATCTTTTTCACGGATTGACTTCTAATAATTTCATGTTCATTTTCTTTAAGGTTTCTGATGCTTTCTTGATGTCGAGTTAATGTTTCGACAACATCTTTAGTAATATACTCCAAGAAATAGATTAGTTATGGAAGCGATAACAGTTTCCGTATATTATATTTTACCGATGTATTGATCCTTTAGTACTACATTCAGAATCCGAGTTGAGATTTTGCGGTTGAATTCATCTTGCTTTCTTTTAGTCGTGGCTTTCATTAGTTCCAACTTTCTCGCCCCATACCATTTAGTTAAGCCTTATGCCATAGCTGCTGCGAAATCGACAGGTTGATAGAGGTTGGTAGAGGATTAAAACTCAATGTCGCTATTAACTTTTAGGTTGCCATTTTCCTTAAAAATAATAAAGGTTACATTGTTCAAATTAACAAAATGATATACATATTATATGTAGTATTTGCTGCATAAATACGAAGCGATGGTTTCTGGTAAAGTTTACCCATAATTCATTAGTGAGTTAGTGCCATGGCACTAGATGTCATCCGATACGGAAAAGGTACAGTCCTCCTCCTTAGTCTAATAAGAAGCACTCTTTTTGGTCGTACTTTGACAGCTAAGATGTGCATATTAGCTTTCTGTAATGAAATAAGCAACTTTAGTATAAATAATATTAGTCCAATAATAAAATCATACACTTGCATTTGAGACAAGATGTGTATCTGTACCACCCGCGCTTTGATCTCTTCAAAGTTTATTATATATTAGTATTACCGCTAGACGATATACGGTCTTCACTGAAAACATTGGTAAACCCTAGTAGCTCTTTTAATCTAATCTAAATGCCATTGTGATACACTAACGAGATAATGAAACTGTTGTATTATATTTGTACAGCAGAAAACCTGTTAATACTGGAGGACCAACCTTGATAAACGTGAGCTTTCAATTCATGCTCATGGTTACGCGACTTCAGAATTGGCAGAGTATGACCTTTTTGATTTTGGAAATTGTCTTGATATCAGGAGCACAAGTGGTACCATCGCACTGATCTATAATGTGCCCAAATAGCATGTAATACAATATATTTTAAATGTGAACAAAAACGGTTTAGATTAAATCATAAAATTGCTTTCAAATATACAAACAAACAAACAAACAAAAAAAAAAAAAAAGCCTTTAAGCTATATGTAGATCATATTATTCAAAGTCACTAATTCTATTTAAAATTGACAGATGACTTTTTCTCTTTTTTTAAAGAGCATAATAGATCGACTGTTACAAAAATCATTTATTAATTGTGATACTTTATTCACCTGAGAAAAACCATTGCATTTCACACACTGTTTAATCTTTTTGTAGATCTTTGAAATTTATTTACTGTTTATAAGTTATAAATGAGCTACTAGAAAATACTTGTATTCAAAACAATAACTTTCAAGTGTTGGGTGTTGTAGCTTTTCTTTCTTTCTTTTTTTTTTTTTTTTTTTTTTTTTTTTTTTTTTTTCAATGTTGTACATGACGAATTTTAGCTGGGGGAAAAAAAAAAGTAATATTAAATATATCCTGTTGGGCAATGATGACAAGTAAAAGACTTACAATGATTTTATACAATTAGTCATACAAAGTCAAGCGTAATATATGGAGAATCTTCAAGAAGATGTGTAACTGAATGTTATATTATACAACCTTCTTCAATTCACTAAGCTAAAAACATTATAGCTTTAGTGTTCTTCTGTTCTTTTTGTTTGTTAGAATAAGTAAGTAAATGTTATGGGGTTGCCCTTGTATTATATTTAGATATAATAAGTCGAGTATGAGTGTGGGTATTTCACATGTATTGGTATGATGAAGGCTTTCATCGTGATTCATAACCTTGAGAAGGATAGTCAACTTGAATTAAAGTTCATTACAATTGGTTAGACAGACTATATATATATATATATATATATATATATAAAAGCAGCATTAGACATTAACTAATTATCTCTTCTTTTTTTCTTACAAGTAACTAAAGAGTTATATTCAGTCCTTAATTATCAATACATAATTACTTTTATTACACTCATTAAATGTCTGATCATTTGCATCAAACATACGATCATAATGCGGTTGTAGACAACACCGACCACCCATCTTATTATTCTAACAATGAAGACAGAAATATTATGGAAGAATATGCTGAAAAACCAGCACCTCCACCTAAGCGTAGATTCTACAAGAATAAAAAATACTGGATTATCTGCGCAGTAATCACTGTCATTGTGGTTATTGTTGTTGTTTGCTTGGCATTATACGTCTTCTTCCCTATGATTGCTCAGTCTCTCATGAATCAAGCCGGTATCGATGTTAATTCAGCTCAGATCACCTTCACAAAGCCTTCGGATCTTAACGGTCAAAGCTACAAAAAGCGAGACGACATGAATTCTACATTTTACATGAATATGCAAAGCTCTCTTAAAAATACAGGTCCTTTTGCTGCTGACATCAAGTTTCATAACCCTGTTGAAGTGTATTATAATGATACTCTCTTGGGTAACATTTTCCTCTATAATAATACACATATCTCTGGTGGCCATGGTTCTCTTAATGCTATCACTCCATTCTTAATTAAAGATGAAGCTTCTTTTGCCAACTTTGCTAAAGACATGTTGGCTGTGGAACAATTTAAATGGACTTTAAAAGGAAAATTAGACATTACCGCATTAACAAGGTACACAAAATATATTTTAGTCTATAGTTTTTAATAGCCCCCACTAACCCCGCATCTTAGAACTGCTACTGTAAATTTGAATAAAGAAATTACTCTCAATGGTAATACAAGCAGCATTGTGTACCTGGATTCTAATAATAAACAATTCAACTAAACTTTAATGTTATCCTTTTTTAGGCATGAATGGCTTCCCTGAAGTAAAAATTAATTCTTTTCAACTCCCAGGTGATGCCCCAGGTGGCGGTATTCTCGTTGAACTAGGCACTGTTTTAACAAGCCCTTCTCCTATTGGTGTTGAGCTAGGTACCATTTCTCTTGCTATTGGTTATGATGGTATTCATCTTGGTGACGTTCAGGCCTCTAATGTGAACCTCCAAAAAGGTGACAATAACATTCTTTTGAAAGGAATACTTGTCCCTCAAAATGACTCTACGTCTCTTGAAAAAGTCGGTGTTCTTTTCTCTAACTACGTTGCTGGAAGAGTGTCCAATACCTCTGCAGTGGGTATTTCAGCTGCTCCTGATGGTGTCAATCCAATTGGTTGGCTTTCTGAAGGCTTTAAAACTGTTCAACTCAATGTAGCTTTAGGTGCTGCTCAGCCACTTCAAATTATCAAGGCCGTTTCTATGGGCTACCTTGATCTTAAATTTGATGCTGCTAATCCATATGCGCCTATTGCTACTGCACCAAGTGTCAATGCCGACTTCCAAATTCCTTTTGGCTTCTCCTTGAATATCACTCAAGTCACTCAAAATATTTCACTCGGTATTAATACAACTGATTCAAAAACAACAAGTGATTTCGCTGTCATTCAGGTGCCTTTAGTTCCTGCTGCCAGTAACCAGCAAGAAGGTACGCTCAAATTTGCAATTAACAACGATGCTATTTCTGGTATTCCTGGGCAAGAGCATATTTTTAACCAATATACCTATGCCTTAACTGCGTCCAACAACTACACATTTATGGTTGCTGGTAATGCTTCTACAGTGACAAGTACACCTATAGGTAATATCACTCTTGGTGGTATCTCGTTCAACGTGCCGACATCACTTCGTGGTCTTCAATTCTTAAATAGCTCAGCTACAACCATTAATTCGCTTGACGTCACAGGGGGTACTCCCGAGAACCTCTTACTTGCTATCAACGTTACTATGGTAAATCCTTCCGACTTTAGTATTGCTACTGGAGATGTTAGTTTTATTATGGGCTCTTCTGGCGTTGATCTTGGTGTTGTAACTTTAGCCAATCTTAATTTAGCTCGTGGTGAAAATACTGTCGCTGCTTCTGCTACTTTTAATCCAAAAGCTTCTGATGTGGGTCAAAACTTGTTGAGTACATTTGTTATGGGTCAAAATAACGCCGTTGAAATTACTGGTTATACCAATTCGACACCTATTCAATCGCTTGTTGATGCTTTAAGCAAGATCAGTCTTGGATCTACTCTTCCTGGACTCAAAACAGCTTTGATTCAAGGTGGTGCTATGAGCGTCTTAAGTGATACACTTCAAACAAGCCAGGTGGGTGTAAAGGTTTCAATTGCAAATCCATTCTCAGCCGGACTGTCCATTACTAAAGTTGTTGCTGCTGCTACTTTCAATGGCATGCCTGTCGGTAACATTGATCAAGACCTCAGTTCTAACCCTTTCTCTATTCCTGGTGCCTCAACTGCTCAATCCCAGCAACTAAGTATGAGCATGAACCTTGAGCCTGCTGCCGTTGCTCTTTTACTTCGCTCTTTGGCTGTTCAGGCTAATTTAGACACAACTGCTCTCGATGCTTTGCTCACCCTTGGTGGCTTCTCAGTCCAAGGTCAAGAGAAAATTACTGGTGATAGTAGTACTTTTGCCAATTTCAACATCTCGTCCTACGTCATGCAAGCTATGCAAGCATTAAAGGTTGACTTGTCTCTTACTTCTGGTGTTACTATTGGACAATACTCGACTGATCTACCATTCTCTCAAAACTCGGTTGCTATTGCTACTGACAGCTCGGTTACCCAATTGATTCCTATTGTCGGTCAACCAATTGTACAAGCAATCGTTGACGGTGCTCTTCTTGGCTTCGATACCATTATTTTGTCTGCTCCTACAAATACACAGTTTACTGTGCAAATGAAGGGTTCTATTACAAACGCTGGTCCAATGGATGCTGCTATTGCTTTTGATACGCCACTTTCTGTTGCTTGGCAGGGAACCACTATTGGTACTGTTAGTATGCCCACCATTCAATCAAAGGCTGATGTAGGTGCTTCTTTTGACGTGACCGGTACTTTTACTATCGCAGACAGTAATTCAATGGCTACATTCTCTGCTTACTTGATCAACAACGAAAACTTTGTTTGGGACATCTCTACCAAAGGTGTTTCGGTTACGGCTCTTGGCTTTACATTTACCGGAATTACTATGCAAAAGTCAGTTACTCTTCTTGGTGCTAATGGTTTCAAGGATGCTGTTACTATCAACTCGTTTGATTTGCCTTCTAACGACCCTGCTGGTGGTATCACACTTTTGGCAAACACAACCATTAAGAATCCTAGTCAAGTCGGTTTTGACCTCGCAGGTGTGGCTTTCGAGTCATTCTATTCTGGTGTTGATCTTGGACCTCTTGCATCTAACGGACAAGCCGTTTTCCCTCCTAAGGGTCAAGCTAGTATTCCTATGAAAGGTCGTTTAATTCCTCAGAGCTCTTCTAAAGGACTTGCTGCTGTTACTGAAGTCTTTGAGAACTATCTTAGTGGGAATAGCTCTGTTCTGGAAGTCAAGGGTGTTTCTGGTTCTGGTCCCAACGGTGAAGTTGAGTGGTTGTCCAAGGCTTTCCAAACATTGACAATAGAGAATGTGGTCTTACCTGGCCCTGATAAGATTCCTGAATTAATCCCTGCTATTACTATGAAGGACATGGAGCTTGACTTTACCAAAGAAACTTGGGCACCGCCAACTAGCTCAGAGCATGTTGAAGCTCAACTCAAGAGTCCATTTGGTTTTCCACTTGGTGTCAGTCAACTCAATATGGATGTTGCTGCTACATATCAAGGCGGTGTTGTTGCCACCCTCAAAGTTCCTGATGAAAAAGCTACTACAAGTCCTACTGGTTTAGTCACTACTCAATTTAGCAATGTTCCTTTTGAAGTTGTAAACCATGAACTCTTTACCGGTTTTGTTAAGCTCTTGACCTTAAGTAAAGACGTGACATTTGGACTGAAAGGTTCTTCTAATGCAATTGCCGATACTGCCATTGGTGCTCTTAGTCTTAAGAATATTGCTTTTGATGTTCAAACTTCCTTAGCAGGTAATATATAAGTTAGAATTCTTTTTATTTTATTTTAATTTGCTAAATAACCATCATTTAGGTTTTAATGACTTTGGGGGCTCTCTCATTCTTAATTCTGTTAATGTTATTGGTGGTACTTCCGAATACGCTCTGGTTGATATCAAGTTCTCCCTCAACAATCCCTCCAATATTACTATTACTGTTGGTGATATCAACTTCGACGTAGTAATGAATGAATTCAATGCTGTTGTCGGTCGTGTTTATGTTCAAAATACGGTTATTCCCCCTGGAAACACTACATTCAGCTCAAAAATGCATCTCGGTGAAAAGAGTACTAATGACAAGGCTATTGGTCAGCTCTTCAGCGACTTTTTAACTGCTGCTACTATTCCATTAACAATTCAGGGCTCTTCTGAGTCCACGAAGATCGCACCTCTTGTACCTGCTCTGTCTGCTGTAAAACTTTCTACATCTATGACTGGTATTCAAGCTAATCTTATTAAACAAATTGCAGTCAAAGGTAGTATCATTGGTCTCCTTATCAAAAATGAAGCCACTGCTGTGATTACTTTACAAAATCCATTGGACGCACCTTTTGCTATTACATCTATTCAAGCCGCTGTAACATTCAGTCCTTCCATTGGCGATAGTACTCCTTATACAGTTGGTACCATCAACTACAACCTTCCTAGTCCTCAGACGGTGCCTGCAAAAGGATCAGCTACAACAAGTGAATGGCCTGTTGCCATCAAACACGATAGTCCCAAACATCTCTTGCAAATGTTGGAAATGCTTCTTGATCCTAACAAGTACTACGATGTTGAACAAAATGTCACCGTTACTGTTGGAGATGGCTATAAAACAACCATGTATTATTATCAAAAGAAGGTTCCTTTCTCTATTCAAATCGACAGTCTTCCACCTATTGGTATTACTGCTGGCTCTCTTTCTAGTATGTCTCTCCCTTCGAATTTGTCGTCTTCGGATACTTCTGCATTTGAAGATGCTATCAAGAAAATTTTGTCTGGTCAACCACTTACAAGCAGCTCAGCCAATGCAACTTCTGTGATTACAACGTCATCTCTTTCTTCTACTTCAACGACTGTTTCTAGTTCTATAACAGACTCTACTACTTCAGTAAGTACAACAGATTCTACTACAGCCAAAACCACAGCCACAGCCACTACATATAAAGAGACTACAACTACAGAGAAAGCGACTTCTTCAACGACGACCACCGCTGAATCAACCACGACACATAGAGGAATCTTTTTCCCTCTGTAGCCGCTCTTAATAAAACTATAATTAATTAATATCTTATTATACATACCTACTATTAAACCATTATAAATACCTTCATAAATCTTTGTCTTTTTGTGGTTGTTATATATTTCGCATTATGTACATTAATTGCAATGCTTACGAAATACCTGAATCTGCTTCTATTCTATATAAAACGATAGTGATAAATTCTGGTTAATGTCAAAATATTTACCCGCAATTTGTTACATACTATAATGCTTACAACTCTTGGCAGTAGTTTGCTACTTATGTGATGATTATAATCTTGTAATAAGTTATAAACTATAATTAATACCCCATTGTTCATACATGAAACTGGAATATTCTGAGCTATATAACTTAATTATAAAGAACTTTTTAACACTGTATTCAATTCTCAAGAACGGTTGCTCCAACAATCCAAATAATTGTAGGGAGAAGAAACTTACTATGAATCACAGCAAATGTTAATTGTAGTTTCTTATTATATAGGTAAAAAGAAGTGAGTTTTCTCTTTCGAGAAATCACTTGGTAGCTACGTACGTTTATGATTTATATAAATAATAGTCGCTTCTTCGAATAATTTTACCCTACAAACTTTAACATCTTACTATCAACAACCAGGTTGTTTTATAAACTTTTTTGGCCCGTATAACATACAAGATATTGACATCTTTGATATACAATTCATGAACCGTGAGTTTACCTATTTCAATAAGGTTATTAATTATTTTCATTTGAGGCGATTGCCGTTAATAAGCGAGTGCTCACTAAATTTATAATAATGAGAGCTATCTCTGTTTATCTGGTCCGTTCACTAGTATATTAGTCTATCAAAATCGCTGTACTTAATTTTTTTTAAATCATGATTATCGCATGAGTGTTATTGAGAATATGAAACAATGTAATGGTGCACCGCATCAATTCAAACCTGGCGAACACAGATAACGTTACAATTAACAGACTTCAGCTACTGTGTCTCACAAGAAAACGGGGCATTATTTTTCTGGTAAAAATTCATAACTATTATTTATCCAATTGAGAAGAAAAACGGCAATGAATAGAAAATATATACTGTATATAATATCAACTACCGTCAAAGACAAGAAGCCAAAAACACGAAAAAAAAAAAGAAACAAGAAAGCAGCTATTCACTATGACAATGAGCAAAAATTTGTTAAAAAAGCATTTAGAAAAACTACAGAAGACCAAATACTACATACTCGTTCTATTAGAAGAAGACGTTTGATGCTGCTGATTATGTAGGGAGGAAGCGATTAATTTGTAACTGCAAGCTAAGGCGCGTTTTGTTTGTTTAAATTCATTATTATGATATATTATATCAAAAAATAATGAAGAAGAAAATCCTATACTCACTCTATTGGAGTAGCGAGGATAACTGACAAAGAAGTTTTCGAAGAGAGAGTCGTCGTCAACGATGGCGCGGGCTGGCGGTGGAAGTTGAAATTCACATTTTGCTACACGCACTACAACAGAAATATAACAAAAAAGATATCGTCGCCTGCAGGATTTGAACCTGCGCAGGCAGAGCCTATATGATTTCTAGTCATACTCCTTAACCACTCGGACAAAGCGACTTACTTATTTTATTTTGCTATAATTTAAAATATATCCCGTAAAAAATTATAAATCACGTGATTTAAGTAGTCACAACACGTGACTCTTCCTTTCGCTTTTTTGTGTCTTGTATATGAATCATTGATTAATACGACAACAACGAACAACAAGTAGAAGTAGCTGAACTTTTCTTCTGTCAAAGTAATTAATAGTGTTAGATGTTACATTAGTTAAGTTACATAGTATATCTAGCTACTTACTGTATCGTCCCCGATATTACATTTGAAAAGAGTAGATGGATTAAGAAAGGGGCCCCTAGAAGCCTTCTTTCTTTTGTTTTTTTTTTGCTATTAGAAGGTAACAGGAAGCATATAATATATACTGCTTCAATTGTTTATTTATTGTTGCAATCAAGATGCAATTCTTAAGGAGGTATTTGTTTCTATCATTACATAACAGTTTGAAACTACAGGTTGACTGAATTCTCGGTCTTGGTTTCGTATTTTCGTTGGAATCTAGCGACCATCTCGCTTATAAGAGACATCGAATCTTTACCAAGTTCATAGTAATGATCTGTTTTATTTGGGTTGAACATACTTGTATGTGCACGGACTTCATCATGCGCAGGTGACGGCACCGGAACAAAGAGGTAAGAAACATCTTCTGGCGGTAAATGGATGAACGTTCTTGGGTTACCATCTCTACCTATATCGTCTAACTTTTTATATTTGTGAGCTTTGTATATAAACTTTGATTATATAAAGGTACTTTACTTGGATATAAAAACATCTAAAAAATATATCAGGCACATCTAGTAGTTCTCGAATTCTATACATATCCTAGTTAACAAGAGCCACGGAAGTATTTCAAGAATAATTACCTTTGGTCACAACCATGCATATCAGTCAAATCGCTGATAAAAGTCAATTCTTCGAAAGCATCTGTTACTGTTGACTGGATTTTCTCACGGGCGATATAAGCAGCAGCTCCTATTGCAGCGGCACCTACTACACCGGCGAGTAAACCCCACTTTTTGGAGCCTCCAGACGAAGGTGCTTGAGTACTCTTGGACGTTGTTGTAATTGCCCTTGTAGCAGTAGCAGCTGTCAATGTAGCAGCGCCCGTATTCCATAAGCTACTTATGCCCCTGACTTGGTCGAATCCAGTCTGTGCTTTGTCAGCCAAGAAAGATTGATTTATTGAGTAAAAAGGTGTGTCAAAAGCAAGCATTCCAATTATCTTTGCACCTAAGAGTTGATCAACACAATTATCAACATTATTATGGAATCTTAAAATGGTTTCTGCAGCTGCGAATAAAAATATTGTGTTAGCAAAGTAAAATCATGCTAAAACAAAACTTACAAACTATGCCTCCCATAGAGTGCCCTAAAAGGACAATTATAACATTTCCTGTGCATTTTAGGCGCTCCATATCTTGCTTGGTTTTAGACACTTCATTACATAGCCACCTGGAAAAGTCTTGCACTGCAACTCTGAGATCGCTATACAAGAGGGATTAGATGAGCAGTTACGTCTTTTTTTGTAAGCAAAGATTCTCACCCAGCTGTTTTGTATGAAGGATAAACCATAGCGGAGACGTCCGCTTTTACTGTGTTTGTCAATATAGTTTGTAATCTGTTGGGAAAGTCCTAAAAATCCAATTCCAAGTCGTTGGTCAATCGCATGTAATTGTTAACATTTTGCCCTGTTATACCTTGAAACTTGCGTCTGTTCCTCTAAATCCATGAACAAATACAAGCAATAGTCTATCCAAATTGTCTCTTTGCTCCATTTTATTAACTGGAAAAAAGAGTGTAATTTTTTTTTTTTTTAAATTTATTTATTAGATATTTAGACAATTATCTCAAGATATTGTACAGGCACCTTCCTTCACTTCTTGAGGAGGCTTGTTGGCGTTTTCAATTTGGGCAATGAGCAAGTCAAATATTTTTGCTAAGAAAAAGTAATTAGCTCGATTACTTAAATGATAGATTCGCCAACACTTAAAGACTTACAGACGTTTTCATTATGCTTTGCCGAAGTTTCAATTGTTGGACAGTTCCATTGTTGGGCTAATTCCTTTCCTTCTTCTACAGATACTTGCCTTTGAATATTCAAATCTGATTTGTTACCAACAATAACACAAGACACAGTTTCTAAACCTGTAAAGTCTAATATTTTATCCCTAATAATCTTAATCATCTCGAAACTTGAGCGAGATGAAATGGAATAAACTAAAACATAACCATTCATGCTGGTAGCATGATGAGAGGATAAAATGGAGTATTCATCTTGACCTGCTGTGTCCATAATCTCAACACTATATTCTTTATGCAAGTATCAATATATTATTGTCATAACTATTCATAAAACTAGTTACCATTTCCTTTATATTTGATTGTTTTGGTAAATGTATTTTCAATTGTAGGGTAATAGCTGTCCACAAAGTGATTTTCGCAAAATTGAATAACAAGCGAGGACTTACCTAAAGAAGTATTCCATTAACAAAAGTCTTTTTTTTTTTTTTTTTTCAAGCAAGTATGCGTATACATTACCCACTGCACGAGAGCCTAACACAGCAATTCTTCTAGTCTTTGGTGGATTTACAGTTGACATTAGCTTATTGCACAAAAGATAAAAATAATGCTAAAAAAAGATACACATACAGATTTTCTAAAATGTCGTTTCAAAATTTTAGTGACCGCGTCAGAAGAGAGAGCTGCAGGTTTTATAAATATCGAAAATTATGCCAATGGTGTAGATGGTGATCCTTATTTTTCCCCTGAGTGCATGAACCGAATTAATTTGAACTTGCAGCGATCCTCGAGGAAGTTCATTTTAGGAAAACCAATATGTTGATGGGAAAATAAACGCTACCAAATGTAGTCAATTTAAGCTTATATAAAATTACATGGATTGAAGGTAGTCATTTGGTGGGATAAAGAGACTATCATAGCTGACAAGTAACGTGTGAAAAGTCCACTTTTGGTTGAAGAGTTAGCAGCTAATCATCACCCACCATTGGCAACTTTTCCCCTGTCTTGGGAAGGTTTTGATTGATTGGTCGAATCTTTCGGCAAGCGGCTCTCAATGGATAAACTCTCGAAAAAAAAAAAAAAAAACAGTTGGCTGTGTTGCACTGCTTCCTCGCATGACATTAATTACCTCGACAACTGTAAGTTTAAAGAACACCTTCCGACTTTAGACGCCAAAACAATGATCCAGCTCTCCTAATGTGTCTACCTTCCACGCGATTCTTGGTGTTGGTTCCATTCTATATTCTCCACCAATGTTACTCACTGAACGCATCCAAATTGTACGCTGAAGCCTTGGTTGCTCACTATGTAGTAGCGTTCTTAAGTTGTGCGTTAAGCATCTCAACAACGCGTTCACTCGCCCTCGTTTCTCTTATTCAAAATGCCTCTCTTTTATTCCTCATCGACAAGCCAAACGCTTCCAAGTGCAAGTAATACATCCTTTTTAATTAAGTACCGATCACCTTTTTTCTCAAATGGTATTGGCTCCGTTTCCTGATAACTTGGCTATGTAGTAGTACTTCAACCCAGTATGTGTCCATATGTCTTCACTTTCCTCTGCCTCTTTTTTTAAGTACACCTATTCCCCTTTTCCTGATCTGACTCAGAAAAAACAATACCTGGTGTTTCAACTTGCGATCAGATTCTTTCCCCAAAAGAGTATGTAACACAAATAATGGAAATATAAACACTTTTTTTTTTTTTTTTTTTTTCTTTTTGTAAAAAAAAAAAAAAAAAGAAGGTGAGAAAAATGTCCAATTATCGTTACAGAGCAGGCGAACCTATCCAGCTTGATGAGGCTCAAACTGAAACACTGAAAGCAATTCTTGACACTTTTATTGCCCCGCTACCAAAAGAAAAAGAAGATGAGTTAGTGCAAAAACTCAAGTCTACTCATTCAGAAGAAGAAATACGAAACTTCTGTCGCTTTAGCTCTAGTTCTCTTCAAACCTTGGATTCTGTTATTGGATTTATTAACCGTACGGTTCTACCTGAAAAGAAACAAGAACTTTTATCCACCCTAAATTTACTCTCATCAAGAGCTGGTACCTTTGCTATAACTGGTCATTTTAGCGAGTTCAAGAATCTTTCTTTGTCTGACAGAGAAAAAGTCGTTTTAGCTTGGAAGCAATCCTACTTGCCTCAATTAAGATTGATGTATAAGACCTTTATGGCTTTGTCCTGTCATCCGGCATATGCTGCTCATGGCGATCTTTTAGGTGATGCTATGCGTTATAACACTTTGATCAAAGACAAAGTGTATGAAAACCTCCCTCCTCGATATACGTTCTTGGATCCAAATCAAGTTACAGATAATATGCATTTCGACGCTATTGTTGTTGGTAGCGGTGCTGGCGGGGGTAAGCAATTCTGAATTTAGAAATCTTATTGTAGCTGAAAATTGATATTATTGTAGGTGTTGTGGCAAGTCAATTGGCCCTGGGGGGTAAGTCGGTTCTGGTGATCGATAAGGGTGCTTATTATCATGAGTCTGAATTCATCCCGAACGAACTGACCAGTGTTCAAAATCTCTACGACTTTGGTGGTTTTGCGAGTAGCTTTGATGGTTCCATTAGTCTGTTAGCCGGAAGTGTTTTTGGCGGTGGTACTACCGTCAATTGGTGCGCATCACTTAAGGTAACTTATATAAAACTACGTGCGCCTTAACTTATCATTTTATTAGCCTCAATACTTTGTGCGTGAGGAATGGGCCAAACAAGGTCTTACACACTTCTTGACACCAAAAGTAAAAATGTAAATTTTACACTACACATTCTGGGGTCTAAAATTATTTCTTTTTTGAATGTTTTTTCCGTGTAGTTTTCTAGAGATCTTGATCGAGTTTTTGAGCGTATTGGTGCAACAACAGCTGGTATTTCTCATAATGGCGCTAATCAAGTCCTCATAGATGGTTGCAAGTAAGACAAGAATCCCATTTTAATCTAATTGCCGGTGACTAATTTTTCTGTTTTTTTTCATAGAGCTCTTGGCTATCCCGTTGCCGATATTCCTCAAAATACCCATGGAAAGCCTCATGAATGCGAGTCCTGTTATACTGGTTGCAGAGCTGGTATCAAGAATGGTACTATGAACTCTTGGCTTCGTGACGCAGCAGAACATGGAGCTAAATTTTTGGAAAAGACCAAGGTTCATCGTGTCTTGATTGAAAAAGGCAAGGCAGTAGGTGTAGAATGTACAATTAACTTTGGTCGTACTATTAAAATTAAGGCCGACAAAGTGGTTGTATCTGCTGGTTCATTACAGTCACCAGGTGTTTTGCTTCGTAGTGGGTTGAAAAACAAAAATATTGGTCGTAATTTAAGACTTCATCCTTGCTCTCTTACCGCTGGATTTTTTGATAAGAAGATTCGTTGTTTTGAAGGGTCCATCATGACAGCGGTTAGCGGTATTGCTGAAAATTTAGAAGATGATGGCTACGGTGCCAAATTGGAAGTACCTTGCCTTCCTCCTGGTAGTTACGCTACTGTCTTTCCTTGGCGTGGAGCAGCCGAGCATAAAGAAATCATGCTAAGATATGAACAGTGCGCCCCTATTCTAATTTTGGCTCGTGATAAAAATTCCGTGGCTTCTGTGCGTTACGATAAGGAAGATAATGTAGTTGTCGACTTTGAGTTATCGAAACGTGATAGACATTCGATCACTGTGGGTATTGAAAAATCATTTGATGTCCTGGTAGCTGCCGGTGCTAGATTGTTGATTTCTGGTCAATTTGGCGTAGAGCCCTTTGAATTTAAAGAAGGAGAAGAATCTAGCATTACTAATCCCCGTTACTTGAAATGGAAGAAGGAGGTTATTAAGTTTGGATACCCTAGAGAAGGTGGAGGTATCTTTGCTGCCCATCAAATGGGTTCAAATCGTATGGGTATTTCACCCAAAGTCTCTGTTGTTAAGCCTACTGGTGAAACTTGGGAAGTTAAAGATTTATTTGTCGCAGATGCTTCTGTATTCCCCACTGCTTCTGGTGTTAACCCTATGGTTACAAATGAAGCTATTTGTTTGCATATTGCTGATTGTATCTTAAACAAGGATTCCAATGCCAAACTCTAATTGATATTTTCAAATTTATTTTTATTCAAATATATATATATATAAAACTAAGTTCTTTACAAAGAAAAAGAACAAAATAACCTCTTTGCTGATAAAAGATGTGTATTAAGGAGGGGAGAATGATTTGATGAAACTAGATTTTCTTTGGGTCTACATTTTCGTCATGTAAACTTTTTGACTTTTGCTTCTTCAAATCAGAAGCAGAGGGTGGAATATAAGATGATCTGTGGCGACCCAACTTGGGAGGAATTTTCCAAAAGTATTGTTTGTCCTTTAAAGTACATTTACGAGCACTGCGGCCAACTTGAGTATATGTTGCACGACGCCATTCAACTGGGTCCAAATCACTGTTATAATAATAAAGATTCTCAACTGGAGATCCATCAGCTGTTTTGCCTTTGCGCTTGATTTCACCAAAGAAAGGTTTCTCTTTTAATACTGAGCGTATACGTTCAATCCAAACTTCGCGAGGTTGTTTAGCATAAGTTGGGTTAGCTTTTAAAATACGTGTGTAAATGTCGCTGATTGGCATGGATGATGTGCGTGAAAATACTGTATATAAAAAGTAAGTACATACATCTGACAGTTTATTTTCATTTTACCAAGTGCATCAATAATAACTTCGGCGTAATCCTGAGAATTTGAATGGTTGCTGTCTTGAAGAACATTGCTGGTAAATGTTTCTTGTTTATCAATAGGTTCAGGGGACAATTCTTTTTCTACAGGAGATAAAGCATCTTCAGGAACCAATTCAACTGGATAAGTTTCTTCTTCTTCCATTTTTGTTACAACGTCTTCTTCTGCTTCAATTTCTACCTCAGGTTCTTGTGATGATTCAGGTTTTTCGGCGGGCTGTTCTTCAGCAGGTTGTTCTTCAGCTTCAGGAGATAATTCTCTGAATATAAAGTCATTGTTTTTATTGGTGACTTGAACATTCTCAACTTCTTGATGTTTTTGTAATTTTTCCATAAAATTCGAAGATGGAGGTATTCTAAAACAAAAGTGATCACCTAAAACATCAACTATGCTTTCATTCTCAAGGGGAATAACAGCATGTTGATCATATTGAATATTGTCGACACAGGCACCATTTAAGCCTAATACAGTCAATTCAAATTGTTCCTTTTCATTGTTGAATGCAATAGAAACATGAACACGACTAATATTTCTGTTGCGACGACCGATTTTAATAGTACAGGCACCGCCTCTACCTAAAGTGATTGTGTTTTCATGAGAACCAACAACAGTTAGGTTTTGATGATGATAAGAGCGACGAGGGGTTCTTTGTTTATAATTAAAAGGTGAATCAAGATTTGAGGTTAATTGAAGATCTTCAGAGTTCATTGAATATTTTTCTGCATAATCAGGGCTGTCGGGCATGACTTGTTGTGTTGTAGCTACTCGTTTAGAGCTGTTGGTTGTGAAATCCTTTGAGATTGTGGCCATTATTTAATCAAAGCTCAAAGAAAAGTGTATTTTCCTTTATTGATAAAATTACTATTAAACAGTAAGTAAATAGAAAAAAAAAGTAATATATTTGGCAGTGGTGCTCACTCTTTTGAATATAAAAATGGTAACCAAGGCAAAAGAACAAAAAAAAAAAAAAAGTTGTAGTAGGTAATAAGGGCTCGCGTAAAAAAAGCGCGTCATCCCAACAAAAAAAAATATAAAAAAATAAAAAAATATTGACCAATCATGAAGCCTGTTATTTGTTTAAATGATCTTCTATCACTATAGTGATAAACCATCATCAATGTCAATTGATGTAAAACATTTATTGTGTACATCCTTTTAAAATAGCAACTGCATATAGATGCTTAAGCGATTCGACTTAACAAACTTTTTTAGCGAAACAAAAAAAGGTGAACTCAGGTGAATACACATAATACAGTTTTAGAATAGTCTATGTAGAGTGAAATCAAGAGGTCCATATAAGTGAGAAGCATTGCAACTTATTTACCAGTGTGTATATATAGTATTTTGGCTTACAGTCTATGGTATTATAGATATAATGACAAAATAATGGAAACGCTATTTGTTGTAATATCCTTGTATCAGATCAATTAACTTGGAATCCTGCTGTGGTCTTTATAGGCACACTTGGTCTCCTTGGTTACCTTTTTGAGCATTGATCTTGCCGTTTTGTGTTAAATTATGATTCAAATGTATTGATATCCTTTTATTTTTTATTTGGAGAAACCTTCTCCTTTTACACCACTAAACATGAGGCTGCGTTCGATTGAAGCTCAAAGATATATCACAAAATATCTTGTAAGAATATACAATGGTTTTCTTGAGTATCAACTAAAGCACTTTTGATACAAGCCATAAAAAGAATTGCATAGTTTCAAAGTATGTAACTGTCAGGCTACTATTTAATTAAATGATCTTATAATGTAACAGTGGCCAGATAGCTCAATGGGATATGGGGGCACAACAAAGATTTGTCTGTACTATGAGTCTAAGATTCCTCAGATCAACAGCTTATATCACAATTTCACTCTTTACCAGGTGTAATTCCATTTAAAAAGTAACACTGCCGATGAGTCATTAATAAATTTCAAGCCATGCTAAGGAAGGAGGAGGTCATGATTCGTGAATGACATAATATGATTGGCTAATAAAATAGACCTTTTTTTTTTGGCTGCATGATCATCATACGTTTTCTTTTACGTTTGATTATTTTTCTTAAACTATAAGATTAACTTTTGAAATGCAACTTTATGACGATCGCGCAACTTTTCTATTACCAAGGCCTACTTGGGTTAATGATAGTGACGTAACTTCTTGTACCTCTTGCAATAACGCTTTTGGGCCTTTGAATCGAAGAGTATATATTTTAAGATTATGCATACATCTTACATAATTTATTTACACAAGCTCTCTTTTTTTTCTTAGCATCACTGTCGAAATTGGTAGATTACCAAACATTTGTTTTGCTTTTTTTTTACTAATTTGCTTATTCTAGTGGAAATATATTTTGTCATGACTGTTCAAATAGAAAAGTGCCCTTGCCACAATTAGGGTATGGGACTAAGCCTGTAAGAGTATGCAATGGCTGCTTTGATGTTGCGTATTTGGTCACATATGCCATTGATGAAGACCATGGTGTTTCGACTCAGGTACGTCGATGCTTTTTTTTTTTTTTTTTTTTTTATTTCTTTTAATTCGAAATGGCTGTAAAAGGCGCATGGCATAAGGGGTTTACTTGAATTAGCAGAGAAAGATGAAGGTATACGCCTAAGCAACATTTTATTTCAGCAAAAGTAAACTAATGGTTATTATTGGTTTGTAGAGAAAGACTTGTATAATATGGTTGCCTATGGAGGTATAGATGCATTGATTTGGTTACTTCGCTCGTCCAAGAATACAAAGCTTCATCACTTATCAACAACAATATTAGCCATGTTATCAGAGAAAGGTAATTGCCGCATAATACAGTAACGAAGAGCTATGCCATTAATTGATTTTTAAAGAGTTTATCCGTCCCGTTTTAATCACGAAATGGGCTCTTGCCGCCTTAGTTATCATAATCGGCAATTACACAACTTTAGAAACGACGGTGTGTAGACCAAACACAAAGCCTGCATCAACAAGCTCCATTCGCTCTGCAGCTTCACCTAGTCTATCAAGTAATCAATCCTCTGAAGCAACGAACAGTTCCATCGAATCGCCTCAAGGGTTCATACTGGAAATTGTTATAAACTGTACGCATGTAATATATCAGTTATCCAGAGCCAACATATTAAGTCAAAAAGAACTGTTTTCTGATGGCGTTCTTCCAAGCTTATTGATGTTAGTATCATTCAATATGCAAAACTTAAAGCTGGAAAGTTTTGTTGTAGAAGGCTCACCAACTATAACCCCCACAACAGACGAAAACGATCAGTCATTTGCAGACAATATTACTATCATACAAACCCTTGCTGCAAAATCTATATCCTCAATAAGCTCTCTAGTGCCATTTAAAGAAAAAATCATTCAGTCAATTCAAAGTACATCTACAATGCCAAGTTTGCTACGATCGACAAACGAAGATGTTCAGAAATATACAGCGAAAACGATAGCCTATCTGTCCCTTCGAAATGGTAAACATATACTGACGAATTGTTATATATGAATTTCATACTCATTACTGGGTTTCAACAGATCAGTACAAGCCTCTTCTTCTCGCCGGCGAAGGGGCGCCTGCATTACTATCGATCTTGGTGAAACTCCCTCAAAAAGCAGACATAAAAATTGATGAGGAATCGAGATTCAAAGATCTTGCCTATTACTTTTCAAAAAATATTGACGTTATAAAAAATGAACACAAGAGCCTTCATAAAAAGGATGGAGAAGTAACAAGTAACGCTACAGCTGTATCACATGTGTGTTGTGCCTTGGTAAGCTATTTCATTTAATATTTACATGGCAAACTTGCTCTTATTCTCTGTTACTACTATTAGGCTAACTTTGCGACAAACAGTAAACTTTTAACTTGATATCACCTTTTTTTTTTTTTTTTTTT
>JNEK01000985.1:0-15269 GCA_000697295.1 Mucor indicus B7402 | reverse complement strand
ACTTTTACCGTGTGTAATGAATGCGTGAAAATAGCGAATCCCTAGAAATCCCTTTTGCAAGTCCACGTCAGGCTTTTTGCAGTTTTTTGAAAAAGTACGTGAAAATAGTACGTGCCAAGAATTAGCCTAAGTAATTAGTTGAAAATCTTCAAAAAAAAAAAATTAACATGTTTCTAAAAATATTATAAAAGGTGAGGCCGAGCTCTTTGAAATCTATAAGGTGTATCTACACAACAATGACATAAAGGATTGGAAGGTGCTCAAAATCTTTCAACATACCATACAGAAATTTTACTCTGATGACTATACACAAGCAGTAGATAGCTTCAAGAACTCCTTCAAGAGATTTTTAAACGACTATAGCTCACCAGACAAACGACAAGAATTGGCCATAGAAAAAATGAGAAACAGTGTAGGTGTGGTGTTAGCATCAAAACCTGCCCAAGTTGCATTTGAAAAGAGGAAGAGCGGTATAAGTAGTTTTTGATGTATCTTTTTCTTCTTCTTTAATAAGTTAAATAGGAACTTGAAGAGTTATACGGCGCGCATACCAAAAATAGTGTATACCAGGATAAGATCACCCTCGTTGATTCAACCAATATTGAAAATAATGCTGGGCCTTCAACCTCCAAGCCGCAGCCAGTACCTCCAAATAAGAAAAGAACAATCTCCAAGCCAAAGACACGCTCAAAGAAAAAAACAAAGCGCTTAGAAGTCAGGGATATTAAACACTTGCCATTCGATCAAAAGATACATACCTTGGTTGGTAATTTGTGAGTAGTTTGTTTTATAAACAATGTTATCGTAAAATATCCTATTGATTTATTTTTGTTTAAACAGTGGTTCAAATAACATCTTGAATCTTGTTAGCCCCGGATTGATTCCAGAAAGATTCAAAGTCGAAATACAGAAAATAAAGAAAAAACTAGAAATCGCGTTGTCATTAGCTTCAAATGAGCAGGAGAGGCAGCTCCTTATCCAATTCTCCAATACCAAATCATTCGAAGACATTGAGTCCCTTGTCAAGAGCATACCTCTTGTCCCACAAACAGGTAGTTTTACAGTAGTCGCGCCATATAGTGCTAGCTTTTTTTCAGGCACCTCTCAGCACTAAATAGGATTTTGGCATTATATAGCGCGGTTTTTCACAGATTTGTTAGCAGATGGTCATTTTTTCTTTGAAACTTCTAGCACTATATAGGATTTAGCACTATATAACGTAGCCTTATATAACGCGGGTACTGTACATTTCTCTCAATAGCTCTGACAAAACTGTAAGTTGAATTAAATATACTATCACACTAAGTTTTATTCTAACCTTAACCTTTATGATATACCATTTTTTATAGTATTGCTCTATGGCAAAGTGAGGTGCTACTCAATCATGATCAGAAGGAAGCATGGTTCCAGATGCATTTATATGGTGACTTGCTGGATTCTGCATCTCTTTTCGATAAAAACTATAATATCAAACGGTATGTTGTATAAAAATGCAACGATAATAGACTGACAAGTGTTCAATAATAGATCTGAATGTCACTCCTCCACAATCAAGTATCTAAAGAAGATGAAGAAGATTGATGACACGGAAAAAGACTGCAAAGTGGATTTAATCTTGTTTAATCATGGCTACGGAGACATGTTCACGTGCGAGGATAAGTGCGAAAGTGCTTCGCCAGGTATCTACAGAATGATTTCGAAAAAGGCAACAAACTCAGAGAAAAACGACTGTTATACCTGAAATCAATCATCCCTTACAAGCCCATCATAAATCATATCGAAGTATTAAGTGCGCAATTTCATGGACTGACACTAACAATATACGGATCGAAGATGACTGAAATTGGTGATATCATCCATTACCAAAAGGCCAATGCTTCAATCCCCACCTCTCCCTTTAATCACCTGCCACAAGCTGCCCATTATCTTCTTACCGTGGTTTCTTTACAAGTAAGATTTCATATACTATGTTTACAGTAACATGACCTACCTTTTATTGGTCTATAATTAGAGGAATATTGCCATTAATCTGAATAAGCTCGAGATTATATTTGAAACATGTTTGTAAGATGCTGTGGAGTATCTGGCCGCTCCAATAGGTGTTACCAATAGTAACCTCTTCTTTCGAGAAGATTCACCTGGTTCAGAAAGCTCGCATGAATCAAATACCAGTGATGAATTAGAGCTTGAAGAGCAAGAACGTCGAATACGGAATCAATTGATCAACAAATCAAAAATTTGAAAAGTGTTGATGAAGACTTTTTGACTGCCAACGACTGGGAGAGCTTCATTGCGGAATAAATTTCTTTTATTCATAACTGACATGGTGGCACAAGAACTTGGAGAAATGGAATGGCCGTTCGATCATCCCAACTTGTCCTCAGGAAACAATGTTTGTGGACGCGAGCGACACGGGTTGGGGATGTTCGTGGAACAAACAGACAACGCATGGACATTGGACTCCAACAGAGGCAGCTCAATCGATCAATTGGAGAGAAATCAAGGCAGCTTGGTTGGCGATGCAAGCTTTTCCATCTCTGAAGAATACAACCATCATGATCAGGACAGATAACCGCACCAGTCTGGCTTATATCAACAAACAGGGTGGAACTCGTTCCTTAACCCTCCTGAATTTGGCGATCGATGTATGGAATTGGTGTCTAGAACAGAACATCATAATTCAAGCACAACACATTCAAGGAATACACAACAAGATTGCGGACTTCGAGTCTCGTCGCCAATTCCAGAAGAGCCAATGACAAATTCTTTCCTCGGTGTTTGCAACTCTACAACGTCTTTGGGGTCCATTCGACGTAGATCTCTTTGTGGACCGAAGAACCTTCCTCCTCCCAAGATACGTGTCTTGGCTTCCAGACCCGGGGGCATGGCATTTCGACGCATTTACCCTGGACTGGAACACTCTTCGGAATCCTTTCATCAGTCCTCCATGGAATTTAATTTCGCGGGTCTTGGCCAAACTTCTACGGGACCGAGTTCCACGGGCAGTTTTGGTAGTACCGTTTTGGACGAGCGCAATTTGGTATCCACTTCTTCGTGGGATGGCAACAGCTCCCCCAGTATTTCTGCTCCCTTCTCAAGTCAGGGCTACGACAATCAACACTGGTCACCCTCTAGGAACGAACCCGAATTGGAAGCTCTCCGCTTGGACTGGTCTCAGGTCAAAGTTTTTAGCCAAAGGTATCTCGGAATCTGCAGTGGAAGCTCTTATGCAAAAGTATATTACCAAGCCAGCAACAACTAAGAACTACTTGAAATATCAACATATGTTTATTGATTGGTCTCTTCAAGACAATACTAGCTTCTCCAACTTCACCTCCGCTGATCTTATCAA
This sequence comes from Mucor indicus B7402, assembly GCA_000697295.1. NCBI lineage: Eukaryota > Fungi > Mucoromycota > Mucoromycetes > Mucorales > Mucoraceae > Mucor > Mucor indicus. Next base: position 11,917 of record JNEK01000985.1, on the reverse strand, counting down.
CTTCTTGTCACATGTAAAGGAGTTATATCATTGGCAACCATCAACCCTAAAGCTAGCACGTTCATCTATCACACACTTGCATACAAACTCTGAAACAATTTCCAAATGCTCCTTGTTAAACGGTTTTCTTGCTTCGTTAATACAACAACAAGGTCCGGTGCGTATCCATCGTTCCAAGCTCAGCCTCCAACCTGCAATCTGTTATGCAAAGTCAATTCCCTCTTCAATCAACACGCAGTGGTCATTACTACAGTCCAAATTGGCCTTTCTGTTGGGTGTCACGGCGTTCCTGCGCCCCTCGGATATGTCTCGTATTTCTTTGGAATCTTGTTCTGTCTCTGGCTCTCATTTTGTTTTCCAAGTTCTTACCCCTAAAGAAACTCGTCAACATCGACGTATTGTCAAAGACTACAAAGTTCATGCACATTCGGATACGGATTTATGTCCAGTATTTTTGTTTCAAATATTACAACAACATCCTACTTGGCTTTCAGTAACAGCTCACCCGTCTACTTTATTTTTCACGGTTCAAGGCACCCCTATCGCTTCAGGCACCATTTCCAAATGGCTGCACCGGAGGTTCATTAGCAAGGTTACATCTGAACCCACTACTCTTAGATCCTTGGCCTCTTCCGCTGCTTTGGACTCTGGAGTACCCAAGGAAGACATTGTTGCATTAGGAAACTGGCAAGGCTCAGCGGTATTTGACAATCACTATCGTAGGAACCACATGCTCTCGGTGGATTTCACTTCCACACTTTTAAGACCTGATGAAAACACTAATGTCGACTCTAGTATGGATAATCTATCTGAAGGAAAACATGGTGAACATGAATCTGAGGACACTGCTGATGAATATATGGATGCGATGGACTCTCTGGATTAGCACTGGTAACCTTCCTAATTTGTTGTTTCCGACGGTCTCAAACAATTCTTGGGAGACTTGTTCGACCGTGAATTTTTTTTTTTTTTTGGACAAATCAAAATTAATTTTCAGATGCTCAGTCTACCTTTTTTAGATGAAGTTAAAAGGTTTACCTTATGATAATACATTGGCAAAGGTTTTTTTTTTTTATTTGGAGAATATGATTGTAATAAAAAGACAGCCTGAGAGTGTAGGGTTGAATAAATTAGAAGTTCAACTTAATTGATTAGATACTTGTTCCCTTGATTGGTATGTGTAATAAACGTGTTCGTCTTGCTATTGAACAAAAAAGTGAGGTGTTGGACAATGTACTCAAATCCAGTCGAGCAATAGACAGAAGAATTCAATTCGGAGAAACCTCTTGGCTAGTAGCAAATGTTAGCTATTATGCGAGCATTGCACTCTGTAGTAGCGCACTGTTTGAAGTGATTTTATAAGCATTCTAAATCATTTAAAAATAAATAGTATTTACTAATGAAAAGAGACATTTCTGGCAAGTCGGATACTAGAAATTTCAACAGTGTTCCAATGATCTTCATTGACGGAATAGTCGAGTGTTTTTTTTTGAGAAAAGCAGATAAACGGCCACTCGAATCATCAGGACTGCGAATTATATTAATATCTTACCAGCACTGAGAAACGAAGAGACGCAAGTGCAAGTCTCTAGGAACGCGTTGTCACGGGGCTCCATAAGAAGATATACTTAATAACAGCATGGGCTCATCCCCGTTTCGAAAAACCTTGGCGTGAAAGATATCAAAAACAAAAAAGTGACAATCATTGTTATTCTTAGGGCTTCCCGATCAGGTTATACTCTTGGTCAAAGAGCCTATTGTCTGATTCAAATGGATGCAAGCGAGTTGACTATGCACGTTTGACAGTTATAGGCTGTTTTCTGCGCATCGTTCATCATTTTTTTTTTTACTGCCATTGACGCATGAAGGAAAACTTCCTCGAGGCACTTGCCTACTGCAAAACTTCTCCAAGCATTTATGAGAGTATCTAAAATCCCTTTAATCTCAAGCCATTAGAAACTTTAGTAATCCATGTTTTTTTCCCCGAGAAACTTGTCGCTTCTTACTGTTGACTAGAATTGCTCAATTGGGTCGAGGTCAGCAAGGTATGGAGGCAAGTAGACGCAACAGTAGTCGCGAGATTTTGCGTACTTGGCTATGTCCTCTGATGTTTTATGTGTAAATACCGGCCCACTTTTTCCTTCGTGACTTTCATAGTGCCCCGTAGCTAACAATTACTGAATTTAAAGAAGAACTATACATACATATTAATCTTAATGAATTCCGGAATCAAGCCTATTCGTTTAACCTGATCTATTGATAATCGGTTCCTTCAGTTTCGTTTTAAATGGCACAAACAAGTGTCATTTTCCAAAAAAAAAAAAAAGGTAAAGTGTCACTTAGGGTGCTCTCAACCTGTTGGGTCCATTTGCTAATTTCGTCCAAATCTGAAATACCCAGCAATCAGCAGCAGCAGCAGCAATAGAATGTTCACTTGTCATTCGAGGAATTTTCTACTGAAATTTCTGATGGCGAGGATGATGATCAAGCTGTCAGAATTCCACAATCTAGGCACAACTCATGGCTATTAGCTGACATTAATATTTTGCTTGATATAATGAATGACGTTTACAATCTCTTGCGCCTTTCAAGTGACAATACTTTTAAAAAGTTTCTTCAGACACGCGGATTTGACTTGTTAATTGAGCAATACTGAACTGCAACATGCTGTCAAGTGCAGTGGTGCGAACAAAATATTGATACTCCGCGCTTTTGTATTTTTTTTTTTTTGTTTTTAACTGTACGGGAACTTTGATGTTGGACAGTTTTCTTTCACTTTCAAAATAAAATGTCGTCAAAGTCAGTATCAAAAGGTTTGAACCATCTTTTTGGATTGGAATATTTTCTTTGAAAACTTATAGTTTCTTAGCTACAAAAAAGCGTAAAGTCTCTTCCCCTGATTCTACACAACATCGGTTAGATCGCTTTTTATCACCTGCTAGTAAACAACCCAGTCCTGCAAAGGAAGATCTTATGCAAGTGGAAAAACCATTAGCAATGAAACAACCTAGATTAGAATCTAATGAAATCTCGTACACAAAACATACCCTCGCACCCGCAATCACAATCACTAATTTAAATCGTAAAAAAAATTAACTCAATTGAAAACAATAGAAGAAACTAAATTGGGTTGAATAGTTTCAAGACCTTTGACAATAACACAGACAGCTTTTAATCAGTTTTGGGAAGTACAAAAAACGCTTGTAGTTTCTATTTTTGCCTCTACTGAAGATAGGAGAATCAACTATGCTTCCATGGCAAGAGTAAGCCCACCCGCTTATGAAACAGCCCCCCTATTTAACCTGGTTATATTATAGTTGTCTGAAAGTTTATGTCGATTTGGGAAATCAAAGGAATTATACAATGTGTTGGTAGAAGAAATAAAAAGCCACGTTAAAAAGTTAAATGAGGAGTTATTGGATCCAACACGTAGAGATACTTTATTGCCACGATTAAATGACAGTTGGAACACTTTTTGCAAACACTTGTCTATTATAAGAAACGTGTTTATGGAATTGGATCGAACTTATATTTTACCAAATACAAAGTTTACTTCTATCATGTAAGGCTTAAAGAAGGTTTTGTTTGTTGGATATTTACTGATTTTATAACAGTCAATTGGGCAAAAATGTATTCAGTGAGACAATATTGGATGATAGTGAATTTCGTGGCATTGTAGTTGCTGAAATCTTAAAGTTGATCAAAATGGATAGGTAAATTTATCATTCTGTTGTCAATAGCAGTACTGAAAATAGGTGATGATAGAGATGACATTGAAGTGGATATTACATTAATTCGAGAGGTTTTACATATGCTTATTGAATTATCATACTATTCAACCGATTTTGAGCCTCGATTTTTAACCAGTACAACCAACTATTATAAAGAAGAATCAAATAGATTAATAAACACTTTGCCAACAAAAGATTACATTGAACACGCTTTTAAACGTCGACAGCAAGAAACTGAAGAACGTATTACCAAATATCTGGATGCGCGTACAAAACAAGATCTAGCTTTCGCAGTAACAAATCAACTTATCTTTCAAAAGGCAGAGACACTTATTTCAAAAGGCTTCAATCATATGATGGATAATGACATGATTGAACCCCTAAAGGTATTTTATGGCTTACTCGACCAAAGCCCCAAACTAGCCTTACCTAAAAATGCTTTTGGCGTCTACATTAAGGTAAAAGATATATATATATATATATATATATATAAAAGTAGGATGAACATAAAAATGAACACATGATTGGTTATAGATACACGGTATTGCATTGATTAAAGACCCTAAGAATGATCCTTCCATGATACTTTCACTGTTAAAATTTAAAAAGAAAGTGGATAATATACTCAAAAACTGCTTTAATGATGACCCTTTGTTTTCAAATGCATTAAAAGAAAGCTTTGAATCATTTATCAATACAAGAGGCAACAAACCTGCTGAACTACTTGCTAAATTCATCGATTCTAAATTGAAAACAACAGTCAAGGTAATAAGCCTTTTGTTTAAATGAATAGATAAAAACTAACCTAGATACAAAAAGAAAACTCAACGCAATACAGAAGTGGATATGAATATGTTGGATAATGCACTTGTACTATTTCGTTACATTCAAAGCAAAGATGCTTTTGAAATCTATTACAAACGTTTCTTGGCAAAGCGGTTATTATTGGATAAAAGCTCTTCTAATGAAGCTGAAAGTCATATCTTGGAGAAACTAAAGATTGAATGTGGCTATGAATTCACCAAGAATTTAGAGACCATGTTTAGTGATATGCAAGTGTCTACAGACCTTCAATTGTCCTTTAAAGAGTTTGAGCCAAATAAGGAGCGTCTTCCTATTCACGTCAAGGTGATTGCACAGGGTACTTGGCCAACTTATCCTAGCAATAATATACGTCTACTTCATGATGTAAGACACACAAACACACACCTCACTTCTTTTGATAGATTAACTTTTTTTTTTTTTTTTGTTTAGATGGCATCAACCCAAAAGCTGTATGAAAAGTTTTATGCTATGAAATTCAATGGTCGTAAACTCATATGGCAAAATTCACTCTCTTCATGTGCAATAGCTGCCACATTCCCCAAGGGAACAAAAGAGATTTCAGTTAGTTTATCTCAATCTGTCATTCTTTTATTATTTAATCATGTAGATACACTTTCCTATTCTGAAATCAAATCAACCACTCGTTTAGGTAACGCCTACCCCCTTTACATAAGGAGTTGGTTTTAACGATTCATTTAGATGATAATGATTTATCTGCCTTATTGAAATCATTAGCTTTTGGCCCATATCCACTTGTGACAAGTAGCGGTAAAAAAGATACCATTTCCAAAAGTGATACGTTCAGTTACAACAAGGATTTTGAAGCACCCAATATCAAACTTAGAATCCCTCCACCAACTATAGATCAAACATCTGAAGAACAAAAAGTGGAAAAGAAGGTGCTGGTCAATCGACAACATCAATTGGAAGCAGCTATTGTTCGTATCATGAAAGCGAAAAAGACTCTATCACATACAGATTTAATGAATGAAATCTTCAAAGAAGTCAATTATCCTGTTGAGGTAAAAAACATGATTAAAAAAAAAAAAAAAGACTTTAACAATCTCCCTCTTTAGGCGAACGATATTAAAAAGAGAATTGAGTCATTGATTGATAGAGATTATATGGTGCGTGATTCAGAAAATAGTACAGTCTATATTTATCAAAGCTAAAAGAAACCTTTTATTTAAAAAAAAAAAACAAAAAAAAAAAAAAAAAACTATGGTTGCTTTCTTTATTTTCTAAGTGTATACAAAAAATATTTATCCAAGACGTAATATATAATTATCTTTTTTTTTTCTTTTTTTTCTTTTATTTTATTTTTAAAGTTCGGCTTCTTTACCTTGAACCCAAGCCTTGGTGCACTTGGCCATTGTACTAGAGGCACGAGAAATAGGATCTGTACGGTAAAAGTTCTTGATAACAGAAGTCAAAACTTCACCTGAGCTTTGCACTTGTTTCTTGGGTAAGCCCAATTGAGTGATAGAAGGTGTTTCAATAATATCATAACGAGTGAGTGCAGGACTGATTTCAGAAAGACGAGCACGGAGAGAGGAAAGGTCGTCGTAGGGCAAAGTATGACCAGAGATTTCAGAAAGAGCACGAATGATCTTCCAATCTTCACGAGCAGCAGCAGGAGGGTTCACGCCAGCACGGGTGATTTGAGTACGGCCTTCTGTGTTGACATAAGTAGCGTTCTTTTCTGTGAAGGCGGCACCGGGAAGAATGACATCGGCGTATTGAGCACCCACGTCACCGTGATGGCCTTGGTAGACAACGAAAGCGTCCTTGGGAACATCGGAAGATGTGATTTCATCGGCGTTCAAGAGGTAGAGGAACTTGACATCAGAAGAAGCGGCTTCTTGAGAAGTGGGAACAAAACCAACTTCATAAGCGGCAGTACGACTAGCGGCACGTTGTAATACGTTCAAACCGTTCCATCCGTCTTGGAACAATGTATTCTTGAACTTATCAGAGAGCTCAGAGACCTTGGAGAGGAGGTATTCGCTATCCTTAGCATTCTCAACAACACCGGAACCGACAACAATCATGGGCTTCTTGGCTTCAGCGAGCAACTTGGAGAAGGGGTGAGAACCATCAAGGATCTTTTCAATGTCGTTGGAGTTTTGACCAATATGAGCATACTCAAAGTTCAAGTCATCGGGTTGACCGATCAAACCCAATTCTTGACCGTTGTGGAGCCATGCCTTACGGAAACGAGTGTTCAAGATAGGAGCTTCGTGGCGAGGGTTGGTGCCAATCAAGAGGACAACATCGGCTTCTTCAGCACCGGCAATGGTGGTATTCAAGGTATAGTTGGAACGGAAATCAGGACTGATAGCAAGAGGCTTGGAACCGTTGGGAGCATCAATGGCCAAGTTGTCAGAGCCAATACGGTTGAAGAGGTCCTTAAGAGCGACCATAGATTCGGCATCAGCAAGATGACCAGCGATGGCCTTGGCAGAGTTACCTTGAGCATTAGCGAGTTCAGCACCGACGCGCTTCAAGGCTTTTTCCCAAGTAGCAGCGACGAAACGATCACCTTCACGGATTAAAGGTGTGGTGAGACGTTGGACCTTGAGACCATCATAGAAGAAACGGGTTTTATCGGAAATCCATTCTTCATTGACTTCCTCGTTCAAGCGAGGAAGAATACGCATGACTTCAACACCACGGGTATCAAGACGAATGTTGGAACCAATGGCGTCAGAAACATCAATGGTTTCGTATTTCTTCAATTCCCAAGGTCTTGCTTTCATGTTGTAAGGCTTGGAGGTCAAAGCACCGACGGGACAAAGGTCAATGACGTTGCCGGACATTTCAGAGTCGATGGTCTTTTCAATATAAGTAGAAATTTGCATATCGTTGCCTCTACCGCTAGTACCAAGCTCTGTAGCGCCGGCGACTTCGTTGGCAAAACGAACACAACGAGTACATTGAATACAACGGGTCATTTCGGTGTTGATGAGGGGCCCAAAGTTCTTGTCTTCAACAGCACGTTTACCCATAGGTTCGTTGAAACGGCCACGGTCAGAACCGTAACGCATACTTTGATCTTGCAAGTCACATTCACCACCTTGGTCACAGACAGGACAATCTAAAGGATGGTTGTAGAGCAAGAATTCCATTACACCTTCACGGGCTTTGTGAACCATAGGGCTGTTGGTCTTTACTTTCATACCAGGCATGACAGGATAAGCACAAGAAGCAACTGGCTTAGGTGCACGTTCGACTTCGACAAGACACATACGACAGTTACCAGCAACTGAAAGACGTTCTATTCAAAAAAAAAAAAAAGTTAGTTGCTGTCATTATTGAATTCCACTCTGTTGTTGAATTCCAAGGTTTTTGTTTTCTGCTCTTAAACTATCCACACACATGCTCCCTCTCTCTCTCCTCCTATAATATATATATATATGTATATATATGTCTAATTGGCATACCATGATAACAAAAACGAGGGATCTATAATAAATGACGAATTAGTTTTCGATTTAATGTCAATGATAATTTTGACATACATCAGCACCAGCTTTTTCACAAGCTTGAATTAAAGCTGCACCTTGTTCAATCATGACAGACTTGCCGTCAATGAAAACTTCGACTTCTTCTTTAACGTTGGTGGATGCAGTAAATGCACGAGCTATACATTCAATGTCAATGTTTTTTTTTTTTTTTAGGTACATGGGGGAAATCTATATTGATGTTACCTCCAGTTTTAAGGAGTGCTGGTGCTCTACGTGCAACGCTTGTCTTATTAATGGCGCGCAACATTTTATAAAGTGGAGTGGGGGGGGTTGAGTTGAAAAGAAATAAAAGAAAAAAAAATGTAATAGGAAGGCTTTGAAAAAGAAAGCTGGACTTTGAATTATACAACAATAAACTGGATTTTTTTGTAAGTGTTGCTGGCTCAACCCTTGCCCTTTTCCTCGCAGTGTAAGCTTAATGAGTCCGAGAGAAATTGGAACAGACAGAAAATCAGTGAGGTGACGTAGGCATCTGAGCTGGAAATATTTTTCAGTTTTTCAGGCACAACTTTTCTTTCAAGTTGATTCAGTTAAGAGATTTGGGAATTTGTTATTTTTTTTTATTATTTATTATTACTTTTTATTTAATTGGTTTGCAAGAAAATTAATATAGTACTTCCCACAAAGCATTAACGGGATCTGCAATATAAACTTGCAGTAGTGTGGGGGGGGTTTGTTTTTTTTTCTACTCCTGTCGAAGCTAAAAAAAAAAAAAAAAAAAAAAAAAAGAGTTGGCTGTCACCTTTGTGCAGCCCCAAACACACATCAATCGAGTTTTAATAGAACAAACGGGGACTAGTATGATTTACAGCATGGAATAAACATTATTTAAGCTTTCGGCTGATGCACAAAATCATCGATCACATAGAATAACCCGAGACGAAGCTCCTTGGAGATAACAAAGACATCGCTCACTGAAGTACTTGACACCTACTAATTATCGGGCTTACCTATTTGCGGTTACCCTTACCAAAAACACCAAACAATGCCAAATGGGTTATTATTATTATTATTATTATTTGGCTATTTTGATGCTTAAGGAGGTATTTGCAATTGTAACAAATAAATAGATCGCTTTCCTTTTACATTTAAAGTTAAGCTTTGCCCTCGTATCATACCGACACGCTTAAATATATGTATTATGTGTACAGTCTTAATTAACTATTACACGTACTAAGGCATTTCAACCCAACCAAACACGTTGCTATCTATATGTGTATAAGACAGTCTCTTCCTTATAGCTTGTCTCCTTGACCCATGCATATCTATTTAGACATATATAGACCAGAAATAAGCAAACTTTATGATCATCTTGAATCTTGTGTAAAAAAAATATGCATTTTTCTTTTTTCGGAAAAATGCAATATTGTATAGAAAAGGGAGAGGGGTAAATAGATTTCCAAGCTATATAGATGAAGCAAAATAAAAACACCATGTGGCTAAATACAAGGGACTGCTCTTTAACATGAAATACTCCAACCTGAAGGAGTTATTTATATAAAATGAAAGAAGTTTATAGAAAAAACCAGTAAAAAAGGAGTACACACCGTCGTTTTTGATTATTGTTATATCATTTCAGTTTGAAACTGGCGTAGTCTAATCATGCCAACTACCTACGCGGAGCGTTACATAGGTCACATGGTGTAATTATATAATATATTATTATACATGCTGTGTCAGTCCGAATGAAATGCCTCGAGAGCAACGTCGCCTTGCCGTATAGATTGATAACTAAGCCAGCAAGCTACTAGATTTAGAAAATCGAGATATACCAAAAGAAAAGAAGAAAAGTGCCTGGCCAGCTCCTAATACTGACCCCATGCTTTTGATGCAACTTGCAGCTTCTTTGTTTAATAGTAAGGCTATGCTTCTTGCAAGCTTAATCGGTTTATTCATCATTTTGTGTCACTCTTAAAATTAATATAACCCTTTTCTACACTGCTCTTTGTTTTTACTCTCCTACAGATCCTCTCCCCCACCCCTTTGTCACACCCCTCTGTTATACACCTCCCTCCGTAAGTAGCCCCCCTGACTTTACAGGAACCCCTTTTGTTTTAAATTAAATTGGTTAAAACAAAAACATAAACACGGGTTTAGACAGATAGTGTCTTTTTTTGACATATCAGCAAAAAAAGTTCCACTATTAATTTATCTGATGTTTGAAAATACCATTCGCTTTTTTGGATAATTTTGGACACTTGTGTGAGACTAAACTGCCCATAAAAATCAGATCAAGTTGATCAGACGTGCGTAGCCAACTTTTCCAGCATTTCCGAAATAAATTGCCCCATTTTTATGGCTAAATATTAAAGGTTCGTTATTCAAGAATTTAGGAAATCCATTGATCGAGTATACAGGGTAAAACTTTGCATACGCGTAACAGGAGCATTTATCCTTGCTGCCTTAAATGGTTTTTAAAGCGACTATTTCGGTATCCGTCAATTCCCCTCCTCTAGTTCGATCCTTCAGCACTATCCAAAGCTCCTCGGCAGGGCTGAGGTCAGGAGAATGATGGGAACTCATAATGGTATAGCTTCTGTGTAAGGCCGTGCGGCCAGAAACAGCAGGGCAATGGTTCTAGGCATTATCCACAGATGTAACTATGTCCTACGAAGAGGCAAAATATCTGAGTTTACCCGTCGCTATTGCGCTCTTGACATCCAGTTGCCATGGAGATAATACGCTGACATCAAAAGGATATTGATACCAAGAGGAATAAATATGCTGCGATGACTAAAATAGATGAAACAAAATTTTAGAAACTTCCTCTTTACAAAATGATGGTGCCGCCTAACAGTTGTATTAGCTTTTTACCTGAAGCTATCGTCTGTATACGATTTTTACCTTTCAAAAAATAAATGTGTTTGTTTCATTTTTTATCGTGAAATCTATTATTTGCATTTGCTGAGTTATGTAGAGCATTCATTTCAACGATATATAAAGTAAAGCAAAGAGGATTGATTGTGCAAAAAGAACTAGTATACACTTGTGAAGTAATTTACTTTTTTTTTTTTTGAGATTCTGCTAAATGCACACGTTCATTACACACAGATTTCTTTCGAATCTCTACTGAACCATAAATGATTTCTTTGTATATCTGATTGCTCTCGAGACAATGAACCCTATTTTTCACCATAATAAATCAGCCGTCATAGAACAAAGAAACATAAGTAAGCCGACAGACTGGAAGCATTTTCTTTTATTACTTACATTTTTATTTATAAACAGTAGCAGCTTTATTATTACTCTTTTCTTTTATTTTATAAACTCTGTGCAAGCTTATATCACTCGAGAAGAGAAATCACTGAAAAGAAAACAAGACTGTACGAAAGCCTTCGATTTTGAGAATTCTTTAATAACGGTTGTGCTCCTCTTATACTTTTTCCTTGTACAATTGACGTGTGCAAATAGAAAATCCTGCAACACGTAGCTTTATATGTATGTAGTTTGGCATCGCTCTATTCAGAGCGTTGGTGCACGAACATGGCGCGCAGGGCTTTGCTCTATTCTGACGTGTGGATTTGGCGTGCACCAAGTCTTAGCTGAAGCAAAATGAGCAAAGAGGTATTCTCCAGTTTATGAATGTGTCTCCGCTATAAGTTACCCATTGCTCTTTTTATATATACATTGTTTAGTTAAAAATAAAGCTTTCCAAGAAGTAGCATCTTTGAATATTACAGCTGGAAATTTTCTTCAACAGACAAACAAAAAGAAGGCAGCAGACCTCAGTTCAATTGCGTCATCTTCTACAAGTTTTCCTTCTATCACTGCAAAACAAACCACGGAACTGGTCGAAAAAAAAAAAAAAAAAAAAAAAAAAAAAAAAGGAAAAAA